>BOPP01000070.1:6016602-6031602 GCA_017312745.1 Gryllus bimaculatus | reverse complement strand
TTACGCTTCGATCTGATGTCTCAATGCACCGAGCGACGCGATGTCCACGCGATAGCAATGAGATACGATACCGCACTTAATTGTTTTTTTTAAATATATCTTTATTAGTGAACGAATATACATAGTTCAGTATTATTTATACTACATCATATGTATTTTTTATGACTTATATGTAACTTAAATGCTAATCTTACAACTAAATCTAACTACACATGAATAGGAATCTCACAGAGCACCTATGTGATTAATTGAGTTCTGAAAATATGCTGAGGAATGAATCTAATGGATATCTATTTTTTATTCTTGTTGGGAGCTGGTAGGTGGTGGCTAGGCCGTAGTGGGTGGCTTGGGTTATTGTGTTAATTTTGGAGAAGAAATTATTAGATAGGAGCGCGATATGGTAAAGTATAGGAGGTAAATATGGTAAAGTTTGTGGTAAAATATGGTAAAGTATGTATATGGTAAAGTAAAAATGGTAAAGTATAGAAGTATATATGGTTAAGTATAGGAGGCACTTAATTGTTGACTCTGCTGATCAAAAGGGGATAAATACTGCAAATTAAAATATATAAAATTTTACAATAACATTCAAATTAGTGGCAGTATTTATTGACTAAGTGTATCACGTAATCTGCTTCATCCGTTTGACCTTTTCAGTCTGATTAATGTATCTCGATGGTAAACAAAGAGTTCGAAAAATATATTCGTTGTGGACACTTCGGTTCTACAGCTCCTTTGAGTCCGAGATGGCTACATGGCTCAGCGCAATAGCGATTTGTTGCAATAGCTACCAGAACATTTTTAGTTTATTTGGAGATAACATAATTACAAACATGTAATCGGCGTATAATGTAGCCTTCTTCATGTGCAAGACATGCAGCGTCGAAAATTAGAGTGTGGATATATATGTTGTGTGCTCAGTATTAACAGTAATTCATTGCGTCCAGTTTTTTTCTACACATCATTAAATTTATTTCTGCTTTACATTTTATGGATGTCCGTTCATATTCTACTAGATCCGAGCATCAGCAAAAATGTTGTCGAAGAAAATCACACAAAAGGTATTCAAAAACACGAACACGCACACTACTCAACAACAATCTCCTCTTATAACACGGCAATACATTAAATATGTTAACCAAAACAATCTTCAATAATTCTGCAATAACAATATGTGAGGGTTTGTGTGTGAGAGAGAGACAAGTACAACATTTCTTTACATACCAAGAATATCAAGAAATATGATTTTCCATAATTCAGTACATGAATAGCGAATATTTAACGGCGGCAAGCTGCCTCTTTCCTGGGGCGTTGCTGTCGCAGGCAGTGACGTCAGCTGTGTCTCAAGCAGTGACGAGCTGAGTATAAGAAATCAGACGGTACGCGCAGTATGAGAACAAGCGGAAGAACAACCAAATATTTGCAATTTTCCAGTGAAAATCAAAACTTTCATTGTTTTTACCGGGTTTCTGGGTATCAAGCAAAACCATACGAGTAGATCTCTCTGAAATTGCTGGAGGCTGCATAGATTTCTCTCAATTTCTGTGCTTCTTGGAAATAGTTTGTATCATAGATAGTAAAGATGATATTGAATAAAATATTATGAAACATCTGTATTATTATTGTTTCAATAATTCAAATATCGTGCAATCTGCAAAATCTGAAAATAATAATTACATCTAATTTGCATCTTAACTGTTGAGAGCGATTATTCATGTGAAGTGCATGTCTGAAATCGATTGTTGACAACTCGTTGGTACGTCATTAAGTATGCGTGTCTAATTTCCATTTCTTGGTACTCGCGCGATGGAGTTTTCTGATAGTTAGCGAGTTACTGTAAGTGTTTTTTAACAAAATATTTAATGTTATCATGACTATTCGCATAGACATTTTTGGCAACTTGCAAGAACCTTAGAAAGTTTGTTCTTGCCAAACACTACAGTGTAAAACGCACAAAACTATCTTTCTATATTTAATGGAAATTGATGAAAGCGAGAGTGTTAATCTAGTCAAATGTAAACGAGAAATATCAAGTTACGTGAATGTCTTATGCAACGAAGGAAAAAGCCGTTTCTTTTTCGTTTTACTAAGTGCACTATAATGTAGATTGGTGTGTATTGTTGTGCCAAAAAATATTCAACAAAACAAAACGTTATATAATAAAAATAATTTGTGCCTAAAATATACAAATACATAGTAAATATAATATGATTATTAATATTTACATACTCATTTCACACACATTTACATATTCATTATTTGCGTGTTTCATGGTCTCATGTAGAGGAATAGAACTGTAATCCCCTGATAAATACATATATCCAATATGTTATAAATCTGTCATCATATCAATAATAGAAGAAAATTAATACATTACTAATTTTTGTATTTTGATCTAAAAACTATGTTGAATTCCTTAGACCTACAGTGTCTTCAAAACTATATTATACTTGGTTTCATTGGGTTTGATGATTAGTTATATTAAAAAATACCAATTTTTACAATTTCTCTTAATACTCGGTTTTATTTCGTTCTATGGCTCTACACAAACCAGCTGTAACATTTCGAGCATCTCGTTGACCTGGACAAGATCCAAGAATTAACTTGAAATCATAACGCGAATATTGAATAAATTACGGCGAGCATTAAACAAAGTGAGAACACTCAATTTCATGTCTCAACGCATTAATTCTTCCTAAGTGCGTACATCGTAAAACACTTCGTTTACGCTTCAATAACCTTCGACGTAGGTACTAAATACGCGCGATAACAGGAGCTTAATGAACGAACTTCCCAGAAGGTACCTTAACGAGCTTTCCCCCTACGCATGGCCGGGTGCCCTCCCCACCTCCCCCTTCCATCACGTGACCCACTACCCCAGCACCCCCACACCGGGATCCTTTTTTTCCCGCCCTCTCTCGCCTTTATTCGCACCACCTCCATTCTCCCTGACTCTTCAGAGTCATAAAATCCTGTAACATATGACGATCTAGAAACTTGGAATATTGGCTATCATATTCTATTCAGAACTATTCTTGTATTTTTGTACTGTAATATACACAATATTTTGATAATGTTATCCAAAGATGAAATCGTATTCATTCCTGAAATCTCATGTTGTTTGTATTTATAATAATTATGTAATATTTAATATAAATATATGCATTATAATTGATTATCTCTAATATTAAAGAAAGATTGCATTATTACAATGGTTACAATGTGTCTACGCTCTACGATTGTTTCTAGGGTTTTATGGAAACGATCATCGTAGTCAACGTCTTCCTTTTTATCTCCTTCTGCCTGTTGCTTATTGTAGCTTTACGACATCAGACACTAATTCCATACCCAATTTTCTCCTCTCGGAACTACAACTGAATATATATTCTTTTTAGAGTGACTTCCATGTCATTCGTTCTCATCTACCGAGGGAATTGCTCAGTTTTAATCCTACATCTACATTTATATATTACATAACAGCAACGTTTTGTCGTTGCATAACGGAGTCGTAAAGAATAGGAGTAGACCTACAACATTGGAAATGAATACAAGATTTTTCTCCCCATGTCCCCATGAAACCCAAGCCAGGAATTTCAGTGACAGAATACACCATGACGGCCAACTGCAAACCAAAACGTTCTCTTCAAAGACGCAAGCAGTGTGAGAAGACACAAACTGAGGGGGAAAACTCCGTAACTCACGTGCTACTAGTGGAACTTGGAGGAGCGACAAAGAGAGCGTCTGGCTTGCGAGAGGACCCGTGAGTCCTATCCCAACACAGTCAGAGAGTAGACAATCGTGCCAAATTATGTGATGACACAATTACTAGATAAATCGTTTAGAAGGAAAGCCGGAAAATAAGACGCTTAAGAACGGGATAGAATTAAATCTGTGTGAAGAAGGTTGGAAGAACAAACAAAACGTTGTAGAAAATATCCCTGCGAAAGGCCTCTAAGAAATAGGTCACAAGTTCCCCAATCGAGGTGCGCGATCCTGAAGTGGAGCAACCAGGTAAATGCCCCGTCGCCTCATGACAACACCAAGGCTTCGAAGGAAACCCCGTCCCCATTAAATATTTGCTATTCACACATTACGTTATGCTGTCGATTGTTTTTCATAAAACATTCAATTTGTTATTTGTGTAACGTGAACATTTTATTTCTTGTTCTTGAGCAGTGTGCGTGTAACGTTTTGGAAAACCATTCTGTGGTTTTGTTCAACAGCATTATTGCTGCTGCAGGTCACTAGTCGTATATGCAGCAGAAAATATTTCACTTCTCACTTAAACATGTTTATCGATTTCAATCCTATAATGTGGCAATATGTTTCAAAATAATGTTCGTATCTATGTGAATTTTCGGTAGTGATCTGTTGATAGCTGCACCTGATGAATATTATTTCAAAAGCGAGTGTTACACTTATTTACAACTGTATTGGTTGAAAATATATTTCCACCCTTGTGTAAGTCATTTTTGATAACAACAACTGATTCGTAAATTAAAAGGCACAGCAAAAGTACATAGTAGGATTTGCTTAATATTATAATTGTTATTCGTGAAATTCTTCGCACAAATCTTACAATTCAATATACTTACTATTTTAAGAAATATTATATTTAATGAACACGTATCATGAAACTCGTATTTTTGTATGCAAGTAAAGAAGAAATAATAAAACTATTTAACTACAAGCACTACAACAGAATTTACACTTTGCTTATTCCAGGTTATCTCACAAGAATTTTCTCACAAGGCATAGACTTCTGCATTGACACTAATGTTCTCATTGAATTGATATTCCCCAATAATGACAATAATGATAAAAATATTGATAAAAAGAATGATAATAATATGATGATAATAATTGCTATATTATTACTCTTAGAAAAAACATCGTGCAATTCTGATACGCTTCAACGCGGCGTAATTTTCCACTTGGGAGGCCGCGTCGCGTGCATTCCGCCGGCCGCCGCAGGCCCAGCCGGCCGCAGCAGCCGCCTCCGTCGCACGTTATCGTCGCTCACGGAGCCGCCCGCTAACGTGTCGGGAAATTGAGCGGCGCCGGACGGAAAACAAGTCGGAATAATTTATTTCCGAGTGGGTGAACGCCCGCCCTCGCACCCGCCCTCGCGCCCGCCCTCGCGCCCGACCTCTCGTCCAACTTCTAGTCCGACTTCTCGCCCGACTTCTCGCCCGACCTCTCGCCCGACCTCTCGCCCGACCTCTCGCCCGACCTCTCGCCCGACCTCTCGCCCGACCTCTCGCCTGGCCGTGCGGTTCAAAACGCCCTGCGTGCCTTACCCTCCCGGCCCGGCAACTTGGGGGGGGGGCAACGTACGCTCCATGCACGCCAAGCGCGAGCAATTCGCCCCGGCCTTCTCGCTTCTTTCGCTCCGTGGTCATCTATCACTGGGGATCGGCGCCGGGAACTTTTTCATTCAGCTCTCTTGTACTCCTCTTGCAAGCATCGCGACGGCTTATGTTATGATATTAACGATCCCTTGTAGAAGAAACTCTGAAAGATGTTCATTAATTATACCTACGAATTGTTCTTGCGAGGCTATTGAGTTTCGCCAGGTTTCTGACGTGTTGTTGGTTTCCACGGTTGGGGATGGTCACAAGTGTCTGGAGAACTGTCGCAATTCATGCGAACGAAATACTTTAATTCCATTCATTTTAGCAATTTTACTGAATTCAGTTTAATTAATCGTCTTAACTTAATATTACTGAGAACTTTTTTTACTATGTTCTTCCATTAGTTTAATTATTGTTGTCGTTTTCGTATAAGGTTAATTCCTTGTAAATATACAATGGGAGCCAACTTATTTCTGAACATTAGCGAGAGTGGATCCTCATGCTTCTGTCATCATTATGTGTATGAAAGAACATATCCAAAAACGACGAATTTCAACGGCTTGTCTTAGTACCGCAGATTTTTCAGAAAAATTAAAAATTACAAAATAATTGGTTCCTCATGAATTACTCAATCCTAATTATGCAAAACAACAAAAATATATGTCCAGTAACAAAAAATATCAATATGAAACTATTTTATATGTTTATGACATAAAAATTAGTACCTTTATGAGTGAGGAAAGGGTATCGAATATGGAACTTCTTCAACTTTTAATATAAATAATTTTCAATTTTTGATTGTACATTATGCAAGCTATTATTTGTTATGTTATGAAAGACGTACGTACTACACAAAAATTATTTTATTCACTGTAAAAGAGAATGATGGCAACACAGAACGTTCTATTATAATGTTCTGAAGTTTTGTGACAGTAAGGAATTATTCTTATTTGTTATCAACTGACTACATTTTTTGCCGTCCACAAGGAAACAAAATTGAAAGTATAGGAATTAATTCTAAAAAATAGCACAACAAACGTCACACAATGTTTCTCAAAAGAAAATTCTGATCATCGATGATGCTTGAAAATCGGCGATTTTCAAGCATCTACAAAGGTCCTTTACAAACATGTATGTATAACATAGAAGAGAGAAAAGTCTAAACATGCGATATGTACATGGTATTTCCATGAACGACACGGCACCACGTTTTCAAGTTCTCCGAAGCAAAAGCATTTACTGTTTGCCGACCGAATGACATTTTCATCAACAAAGGTGAGTGAAAAAACTGATCACCGATTTTTAGAAGTAACTTTTCCATCACTGCCGGTCGCTATCGCGAGACAGACTACGCAGGAGCGTGGATGACAAATACGGAGCTTCCTGAGGCCCAAACAGCCCGGGGGGGGCGGGGGGTCGATGAGTAGGTGTACCGAGCACGACATTGGGCCAACGCGGCCCCAACGCCGCCCACGTCCTTCTGGGCCAGCGAGCAAAGGAAAAAAGGGCCGTCCTCCACGGCTGAAAGGGCTCGAGCATCCCTGCAGGAAATTTATCGACGTCGTAACTGCATCTCTTTGACAATCGTGGGTAACCGCACGTGCACGGAGGAATGGCGCTTCGAAAGGTCGTCTCGAGGGTCATAAAACAAGGTTCCGCCCTCGCTTCCTGTCGCTAGGTCAGTTCTGTGCAAATTCGTTTTACAACCCCTGTGTGATGGAAAGAGTTGGAAAGAGAGCCATTTGGGTTTCCTCTTTTATTTGGGTACTTGACTGCTGTAAAATGATTATGAAAACACCGATTTTTTTTCTTTTATGAAGTAGATTATTTCGATTTGTTTATGCTTCTTAAAAAAATAAAACCACCCTACAAACTTATCGATAAATGTGAAATGCTACATTATTAACTAATGAAGGTCAATTTAGTATTGAGTGTCTTCCGGCTAGGAACTGCGATTCTCGATTCGAAAATTTTTGAGATATTAATAATGTGCCTACCATTTACGACGAATAGTATGACTTGAAAAGTGTAATACTGGATACATTAACATAAAGAGGTTTAGAAAATTTGTGTTATCTTCAGAAACGTTTTGAGAATTTCTTGAGAAGAGGTTTGTGAAGACTAATAACAGACAATTAAAACTATTCAGCCAAGATGAAGTTTCTATCACGTCCAATATATTTTTAGTTACAGCTTTTTATGCCATTTTCTTTCCGCCGGATTTCCATTTTCTATTTATGGCATATAAAGTAGACTACAAGATTCCTCTATAATCGCATACTTCCATTGTTGATAATTTAAATTAAAATGGCCAAAGTACGAAGAGGTGATGGCTCAAGTCCAATTAGTAAAGTGAATTTTAAGTTTCACATCAACATAAGTTCTCAGTTTCATACTCTTAAGACGCAAAAATTAAATGTACTAGACAAACTTTCTACTGTAGTTGGTAAAGAGTAAATAATATAATTGTATCGATTCTTTAACCCCACTACCACTTCGGCATCACTTGAAACAAGAATCGAACGGTACAACTCACAATTACGCAATTATAACTATAAATGGAATGATTTTAAAATATAAAGTTGAGAAATTGTTTCTATTTACAGTCGCATATCAATGAGCACGGGAAGGATCAAAGATATACGCCACCATTGTTTTTACATATATTTTTTTAGGTAAAAGGTTACTATTTCAACAAGTAGGACTTTTATTATCAGAACTATGCTTAACCCTAAGTCACAGTATCGTCTTTCAACGCTTGTTGGATGCTTAGAAAGATATTAGAAACCGTCGTCATGCGTCTTCGCATCACAGAATTTGCGTTCTGTTACAGCCAGCGCTGCTCATAAACACGTAATATAATTTTTGTATCCGTCGATAAAGATAACAGTTAAGCAATCCGAGAAAAGAAGTTGTGAAAGTGTTGAACTAGAACTTAAACTAGTGGTACTACGGAATGGCACAGACTTTCTCGAACTCGTGCGTAATGTCTTTGGTCAGGGCTGGTCTTGCGTTCCCCATCCTCTTGCGAGCCGCAATTTATAGCCGGCCAGTGTATATTGTTTTTGAAAATTTCTCAATTTTTCGGTTTTCTAACGGAATAACCGATTTATTACTTAAACAATATTAAAGAAGAGTAAAACCTTGTCCTATATGGCAAATTTCGTTGACAACTTTGGGACCGTTATTAATAAAATGACGTTTAAGCCTCAATGGAAATGCGTAATTTGAAGCATTATCTTTACAAAATAATTATTATTAGAAAACCTTCATTTGAAGTATTTTCCAGCACTTTAACTCATAAATGGAATAGTGTTTATAAATCGCTGGAACTGTGCATATTAATTTCAGGAGAGATATTAAAAGAAAATACATTTGGGTAATTTTTGAAAAAAACAAAAGAATACATAAAAGTGAACTTTGTGTCGCTTGAGAAAACGGTGCAATTAGCGCATTCCGTTGGGAAAGTTTGAAGAGAAAATTTGGAGCCATTTTTACGAAAATGACGTTTGAGCGTTTCTAAAACTGCAGTTTTGAACTATTTTCACAGAAAACTGTTACGATTTCGAGATAATTTATGTAACATTATTTAAAACACGTGTTCAAATATTTAAATGAAACAATATGAACAAATCGCTGCTAATGTAAATATTAACGTCGTGAGAGACTAGTCAACAAAATAATTTTTTTGTAATTTTTGCGAGGAAAAAGAGAGCAATATGGAGATTACGTCATTTCATTGAGTACATTTTGCACTATTCCTATAAAAAGTTTAAAGAAAAAAATTGGTTTTTGGAAAAATTCTTGTTTTTTTTTAATTCCATATATTGCACATAATATTGCGCGAAAACAAATAAAATTTTCCCAAAAATGTTAATGACTTCATTGAAAGAGCTGATTATGAACAACTTTTATTTGAAGGAAAAATCTCCATCTTCAATTTCGTAGTTATAGGAAGACGTCGGACTTTTGAAATAACAAGTAAGTCAAACTTTTAAAATTTTCGAAATGTAAGAGATATCGGAAGTATCACACCTCTATAAGTGTATTTAAGTAAAAAAAGAGATTTTTCAAATTTCTAACTTCCAGAGACTAATCAAAATGGGATCTACACATAACTGGAATACATATAACTGAAAGTACATTCTTCTCTGCAAGCAAAAAATTTCAGAAATTATGTTCGACCTTTTCTTGAGAAAATATAACTTTTTTTGAAATGTTACAATCTCATTCAAATTCATTCACTTAAAGTAACAGGTCTGCCAGCAGGTAATCATACTATTGTTCCCCAAATCTATGTTTTATCCTCAATGTATTTTTTCCGAGGGGAATTAACTAATTGAAAGAACGTCCAGAAAAATGATAACGTCAATTAAAAGTACATTTTCAGTGAGTTGTTAGATCAAAAAAGACTTTTTCATTTAACAAAGTGGGAAAAAACAAATAACACGTATTTACCTTTATGATGGAGAAATATGTCGAGTGCAATTTCTTTTACAACATAAATCCCAATCGTCGCAGACAACCACTTCCACATAAAAACAAATGAAATTTACTGCAACAGCGCGCTGAATAAAACACATGTGATGGGTAATTTTTTGGACAGGTAAAAATTACGAAACCAACGTCTGCCTTAGGCTTGCATAGTGATGAAATATGTACGTGTGCTGTAAACACATAGGACATGGGGAGCAGTAGTTTATATCCTTCTCGTGAATATTAATTACGCACTTACAAATGGACAGACAAATAACGTTGCGTGGCAATACATTTCAACGACGACGCAGAGCAAATACGGAACTGTCGACCCAGGTGTGCTGCGGCACATCGCAGAATCCAACGCGAAATGAAATGGCTGTGGCAATTAGCACAAAGTTTGCGCAGCGGCAGTTGGGGTGGAGGTCGCGGCGGGGGTGGTATGGCGGCGCGGAGCAGGGAGAAGGGGGAGCGGGGGTGGAAGTGAGCGGGGCGGACGCGCGCCGCCGCAAGGCACCCCCGAGGTCACGAGGTGGTCAGATGTCAGGGCGCGAGGGCATGCACGTGCGTCGCGTGGGCCAGAGTGCGGAGGAGGACCACCTGACGCCCACCTAACGATTTCGTAGCGGCAACGCTACTAGTTGCGGGCGGGGCTCGTGATACTTGCACCTTTTCACCTACTCGTTGGCGTCACAGGTTGCGCACACCCACCATCGGTACAGGTCGTTTAGATGTCAAACGCTCTCGGCGCTAGTCAAAATTAGTCTGACAGATGGAAAACAGTAGAACAGCGCTTGTAATGAGTCGGGATACAAGGAAGATTGTTTGGCAGCGAGAATTTTTAAAACACTTATCTTCCTAGACCGGAGATAGGGGTAGCTTCCGTATGCTCCTCACATGCCGATCGAATACACTTATATTTTAGATAAGGGATCTGTAATGGCCTTTGGTATACTGTACTCCGAAAACATTGAAACAAATGTAAATTATTTTGCTTCCAATATGGTTGCATTCGCTTAAAAATTCATCAGCTCAAAAACGTCGCACTTTTCATTCAAACTAACGCTTCGAATGCTTCGTGTTGTAGCGTCGGGGTAGCTAAATAATGACTCAGAGACACGAGCTCTGTGAACATCAGTTTATTTACGTTTTACACAATGTACAAGCTCTGAGGTTATTTTGCGCTATCTCTTCCTCCCGTTATCCTCGGTGCTCCTCGTACCCTGGATATTGCAGACCCTCCACCCCGGCGCTTTACCGCGCCGGAAAGTGGACACCCAGTGCAGCGCTCTCGGAGCAGAGAGTACACAACGCACGCAGTGCCTCGTGCAACGCCCGTTCCGCCACTCCCGCGGTGGCCAGACAGCGAAGTCCCGCCTGCCTGGGCGTGTATCTGCATTCTCTTTGGCTGTCTTGTGATCACCCCAACCTCCCTGAGGGAGCGGCCGCCTGGCCATCACGTTATCACCCCTCCGTCTAGAGAGCACCCAACTCCTCTTCAGATGCTATTTTTGTATGGCGCACTTTCATCCCAATAACGTTGCATTCTGATATGCGCCTTACAAAGCATGAGCGCCAACTGACGATGTTACAATAAATATGATGTTGACTTGCTGCACTCCTCAAAGGCATACATACATTAATACTAAATAGCAGTCAATATCTAACATTGAATCCTCTGCTTTAGACTCAATCTCTTGCTACAGTTTTAATCACCTGCAATAGCAATTTGGGAATGTAACAACTACTCAGGCAGATGTGCTCATTAACTCAAATATCCTACAATATATCTTTAACGTCGGCGCAGATGCGAATAAAATTCACTTGCTTTTAACCTTCCTTGAATCTATGTATGAAACCATGCTGGATAGAAACCTTCTAAAACGAAAACCATTTCACATTTTCTTCTGTGCTTGTTTCAAAATACTTGACACACAGTTTTAGGATAAAAAGAGAAGGTAAAACTGCAATAAAATTTCACGGATTCTTACTGGAGTATTATTACTCGAGAATTTTACTGATACATTAATTCATAAAAATGTTCGTTGCAAATGCATCTCAATCCTCTCATATGATAGAGGGTGTATTCTAAAGATAATGACATGTCATAATGTAATTAATATAGGTGAAAATGTGTTATTGAAATATTATTTTTCTATTTGTCCAAAAAATACCATTAAACGTGTGTTAATCAATATAAAAGTCCTATGTCATCATCTCTTTTTGAGTGCCCTATTTTAAAACTATCCTAGACTGTGTCAAACGGAAGGTTAATAATTACAGTTCTAATAAATATAAAAGGTAAGCCAATTAACGATACGAGATTCATTTTTAAAAAAGAAAAAAATATCTATGAAGTTCTTTAAATAAAAATAATTGTACATTTAAAAACACGTTAAGAAAATGTATTATCCATCAAGATTCTTAGAATCGGAATATCAAACACGAAGAAAGAAACGTTTTTCGAATCGTCAAATGGCATGTGGCTTGTTCTGGCATTTTCCAGAAGTTGTTTGCTCATTAAAATGTAATTGAATTGAAGCGCACGAAGAGATCGTGTAGCGAACGTCATGAAAGTGTAGAGAGCACCCACGCTCGAATTCGGCACCGTCCTGAACTATTGACCTTTCCTACACCATTACCCAATATTATTCAATATTTGTTGGCGAGGAAGCGGGCGAGCAAGCGGGCGAGAATTCATGTTGGAGGGCGTATATCCATGTTTGTGCATGCTCGACGAACACTTTGTGCCACCTTCAATTAGAAGTTTGTAGAGATATATACATTTTCAATATATTTTTTCCGTTATTGTTTGCATTTGGAGATAATTCAACATTCCTTCCACAAAACATTGTTTACATTTTACTAGTGATGACTTTTTTGACTGACTACGTTTTATCCTAGTTTGAAACGATTGTTTATGTTTGGATACATTTTTGTTTGATGGCTCGTAGTTTCTTTAAAGAAAATATTGTTAAAAGCTGGACATTTGTAGCACATTATGTCGCATCTATTTTATAAAAGGTAGGAAATTCCTTTTTTGCGTTGAGTGCACATTCATTTCAATGATATTTCTCTGTTTTTCAAATTTAATTTTCATATTTCGTATACAAATATTTTGCAAGAAAATAATCTATATTTTATTAATAAATTACTTCTAGTATTTGTTTACACTTGGTTCATTTGTACCAAACATTTCTTCGCATTTGTTTGTGATCGTTCAAATAAATTCAAAAATTCGATTTCCTTCTACCTTGATTTTATCACATGTTTCACAGAGCTCATGGAATTCAGACATTAAGTTTTGTTTTGTTTTAAGGAATATAGTTGTATCCATGCTAATTTACTCTTATACGAACGGCAAAATGAATTGTGTATGTAATTGCAAGCGAACTATTGACCTTTGTTCACACCAGTGCGCAAGATATTGGAGTTATTGACCGACTGTGCTGCATCTTCCAGACGCGGTGGAAGTTGCGCAAAGTAGTACATACATTGTAATAAAAAATATTCTGAGTCATAGTTACAGCGAAATAATTAATAAGAATAATTAATTCTGATAATAGATGTCTAATTGATAGAATATTTAAGGTTGACGTTTGTAGAAATATCTCGTTTTGTTGCAGTTGGGATTTGAATTTGGTGAAATAAATCACGCATTATATAGCTAAAGTCCTCATTTAATCCTTTGGAAAGTAAAGAAGGAGAATAATATTAGCAGTACGAGGAAACGAAACTCACTCGCCAGGTTAATTCACATCTAGCTAGTGGTACAAAGATAATCCTAGCACGAGCATGCGTGCGTTTCTAAGATATGGCACCAGAATAACTCTTTATCAAACAGAAACCCGTATCCAACAAGCCAAACGATAAACCTACCTCAACTTCGTGACCAACAAATCCTCTCCTGTCCCGCCTCGCTTTAGAAACTCGCGCCAGGTGCCAGCACGGCGTACGGCCAGCCTTTATAATCAAAACCAAAGTAAAACTCTAATCAAATTTCCAAACAAAACTCCGCGCAGAATTCTAATCAAGGGGCGGGAATTAAATCGAACAAAAGTGGCCGCGTGCACAGCGACGAGGGTGAGGAAGCTGTGGCAGGGGTGAGAGTAGGGGTCGGCGCGAAGCAGGGTGACGAGTTGGAGGAAAGAGTTTGCGGTCACAGGACGAGAGCGATGGCGGGTTTGGGCAGGCAGCAAAGGTAACTGCAAAGAGTGGTCGTGAGATCTGCGACGACGATAGTCCGCTGAACCTGCAGTGACCTTGACCGGGTGGTCCAAGAATTCGAGTCCCGACAGTGGCGAACTTTCGTAACGCTAATTCGAATTCAGTCGCTCTCCGAATTCTACCGATCGCGTGGTCAGATCGTTAGTTTTCCGTCGTTTTTCCGATCAGTGTCAGGAGAATGCCAGAGCAGCACTCAAACAAAAGGTCACGGGCCCCACGCGATCTTTGTTTTCTCTTCCTTGTCTTATAGTTTTCCATTATACACTCTTAGATGCTCAACACTACCACAAACGTCAGAAGACGAGTCGAAAGTGTAGAGCTTGCCCCGGTTATAATCCATGAGGGCTGGCGTGGTTGTGGTGACGAAGAAGTGGCTGAAAACCATCTTTTACATGCAGTAAATCTACAACAGGGGACAGCCGGCTTTACTTCCCCCCTCAAAGAAAAGCCTTCAAAGTATATGTTCGCCTATAAAAATCCACGATTTGATCGGTTTGAAGCCGTAAATTGGGTATGCAATAAGATACGCTAATCCATACAACACCGAAGCCTCCAGGATTAATCTGAGACGGCTGCGGGAGATAGCAGCGGCGGGATCGCGGTGAAGGCTGGCGGCGGAGTAGTGACTCGTGGGTGCGTGGGTGACGGTGGGTGTAGACTGGCAAAAATGGTGACGTGCGCGGTGGAGGCGACGGGGAGGGACGCGTGGGTTCAATGGCAAGGTTGGTAGAGAACGGGTGACGATGAGGGAGTGATAGTAGGGAAGAGTTAGCAGTGAAGGGAGGGCGGTGATAAATGGCGCAACAGGAGTGACGCGTGGGTGTCAGTTCAACGGCAGGAGTAGTAGAGAACGGGTGATGATGAGGGAGTGGCAGCGGGGAGGGATTAGCAGTGAAGGCATGGCGACGATGAGTGGCGCCGAGGGAGTGAGGTGTGTGAGCCA
>BOPP01000070.1:5997361-6016577 GCA_017312745.1 Gryllus bimaculatus | reverse complement strand
GTTGGTATGCTGGAAGGGGTCCGGTGAAACGGGTGACGGTCGAGGGTGGAGGCGATTGTGCGGAGGAAGAAGCGGGTAGCGGAGCCCCCATCTCCCCCGCCGACCTGATCGACCTGGGACGCGGACTGGCGCGCGCGTGTGGCCACTGGGAGGGCGGGGCGTGAGGCCCCCCCCCCTTGGGGGGCGGAGAGGTGGCGGAAGCCTTCGGGACGAACCGTGGCCCCGGCGCCGATGCAATCGCGCGTTCACGCAGCCTCCGGCCGCGCGCGCGGCACGGCACTCGGAGTATACCAACCCGTGCGGCCCCGCGCCTCCTTCCGCGGCCCCGCTCCGCGGCCCCGCTCGCGCGGGCCGGGCGCCGCCCCCGCCGGGGCCCGGGGCCCACGCTCAGGGCTTGGGCCCCTTCGCCACCTTGGCGCCCCCAGGCCAGGCCAAACCGAAAAAGCTTCCAAAAACAACCCTATTTGGGCGGGGGGGCAAAATTCCCCCTTTTCAAAAAAAAAAACGGAAAAAAAAAAAAAAAAACAAAAAAAAAAAAAAAAAACCGGGCTTTTTTTGGGGGGGGGGGGAAAAACCCCCCCCCCCCCCCCCCCCCCCCCCCCCCCAAAAAAAATTTTTAAAATGGGGGAAAAAAACCCCCCAAAAAAAAAAAAACCCCCCCCAAAAAAAATTTTTTTAAAAAAATAATATTAAGATGTAGAAGTTTGTGGCTAGTGATAAACGGTAGACAAATCTCTCTCGGGGCCGGGGCCACCGCTCAGGCTGCCCTCGCACCTGCGCCAGCCAGCAACGAAGCTTCAAACACCTATGCGGGCAAATCTCAAACGGAAAAACAACGCTTGACAATTAATGGACCCCCAACCCCCAAAATAAATAATATTAGATGTAGAGGTGTGGTAGTGATAAACGGTAGACAAAGAGACATTGCAAGGAAAATTAATGAAAACACAAAAAAATAAGAGCAAACGTAGAAAACAAGGAAAAACGCCTAAGCAAGGAACGAATAGTTAATGTAACCGAACAAAGAAACAGCCCCTTACCATTCTGTTATGGACAGATTATCATTTTTGTCCGTTACATACGTTCACTTTTTTAGTACATTCTTGTGTCTCTTCACAATATGTTTCAATACATTTCTCGGTTTAATGTACTGGAAGTACTCATGGCTGAAGATACGTTCAATTTGGACATGAAACGTAGTAAATGGGTTTTATTACGTTTTGAATAAATATATTTTATTTAAAAATATCTTGTTTTACATTTTTTCGAATTGTCCAACAACGTATTTGAAACTAAAGCTCAATATACAATGGTCCCTGCCTCGGTGGCCGAGGTCGCCAGAGCCTATATGCCTATTCAGAGCCTCGATCGGAAGGGTCGCGGATATGAGTCTCGCCGAGGGCATGGTTGTTTGTCCTTGTCTTTCATGCATGTAGGCGTAATATCGCGGAAGGCCTTGTGAGTCTGCTGACCACAGACCGAGAATCCCGCTAGCAAAAATGTTAATATGTGTCCCCATGAGGGACGTAGTGGGTAAGATGGAAAAAACTTCAAGAAGAAAAAAATAGTGAATAAAGAAATATTATTACGGATGAGTAAGACGCATTGGCGTCATCCTACTTTTGCTCTTCCCAGATCCTATTTATACTAAAGGACTTACTTCATATATTATCCTAGTTACGCCAATAAAAACTACAACTTATTTTTTGGTTGTGTGTAGAATTTTGTGACTGATAATGTCATGAGAAACAACATCCTGGCCGCCACCACCTCCCATCTAGGAGTTAATGAATCGAGAAGTGATAGCTTCATAACTAACAAACGCTTCCAGCTTATTTTATGGAACATTTAGAACATTATGAACAAAATACGAATAGTTAACCAATGTATTCCAAAATTGTTCAATATGCGGCTGAAATTAATACTATAATTTGCTCTCTAATTATTTCTTAATTACACAAAAAATCTATTGAAGTACGCTTGAGTGTTTTTTTCTCATGATTCATGCTCATCTTCTTTGATACCATCTCTCCGTCTTGTGCTTCTCCTACATTTTCTCACTTTTTTATCAATGATCTCGTTATATTCCTTCTGCGGTTATTTAAGTAGTCCTTTCATTGTTTTGTCTGT
The DNA here is from genome assembly GCA_017312745.1 of Gryllus bimaculatus. Taxonomy (NCBI): domain Eukaryota; kingdom Metazoa; phylum Arthropoda; class Insecta; order Orthoptera; family Gryllidae; genus Gryllus; species Gryllus bimaculatus. The sequence continues at coordinate 6,014,447 of BOPP01000070.1, read as the reverse complement.
TTTCGTTCTCCTGTCTACGTTTGCTTTGTATTATGTCTTATTTTCCATCCATTATACATTTTTTTCCTTTTATCACTACAATCTCTCTGTATTTCAAATTGTTTCATTTCTTAACTCGGCTTCGTCATTTTGTATTCCCATTATCGCAAACCCAGGATCTTGTTTGTGCAAGTGAGTTTTTTACGAGAGATCCGCTGGTGTGTCCTCTTCTTGAACGCGATAAAATGAGGAGCAATTGCTGAAACTAATTAACCTCCAGTAGATGCAATTCTGTCATCAACATGTGCATTATTAATTAGGCTGTTATCATCTGTAGTCTTGCAAGCGAATTTTAAGGAATTGTTTTTATTTCTTTAAAGAGTATGTTTTCATGAGATCATGGGATTTTTTTTTTAAAAAAATTCAAAATATCCTTCGTGATGGAACGTGAAAGGTTGAGGCCCTCTTCGTCTACAGGCTGCAATAGTTAATTAACACCAGCGTCGTCTCTTCAGCATCGTTCTTTGAGAGGTCCTAGGATTTCAGTCCCGACGGTGACAGATTTTCGACCATAGTTAGATAGTCGGGTATAGTTCCATCGCTGTCGTGAAGAGAAGCGCAGCGGTTGTCTGCTTTTATCGGTCGCTTTCCGATCAATAGCATGTGAATGCCGGAGCAGTGCCTTAACAAACAAAGGGCCGCGCTCTATCTTTCCTTCTACACTCTTGTTCCCTACCCACACATATCTATAGAGCAGTTTAGAGCTTAGAGTTTGTCCCGGCTGAGGAGGTTCCCTGCTGGGGGTGATATCTAGAGAAGGAGAACGTGCAAATGTAGGTCTGCCTCAAATTTCACGTTACAGTGGGGAAGAACACCTACATTTATGGGAGGTGCACCACACTTATAGGATTAACTAGAGGAACCCAGCGGACATTCTGCCCTTCATCTCCCTCTTTCTCCTTCCTTCTCTCTTTCTCTCCCCATCTCTCTCCCCGACTCTCTCCGTTTCTCTCCATCTCTTTGTCTCTCTCTGTCCTTGTCTCAGCCTATCTGACTCTGTCTCTGTTTCTCTCTTTGTCTCTGCCTCTCTCTGTCCCTCTCCCTGTCTGTCTACGTCTCTCTGTCCCTGTCGCTCCTCTCTCCGCTTCCTTCGTGTCTCTCGTGGACATGAGGCCGCTCATCTGCTCAATTCAGTGGGGTGTGACGCCCTCCGCTCCCTCGCCCACCTGGGCCGCCGTCGCGCCTCTCAGCTGCAGCAGCTGAACAGGCTTCGCCCTCCTGCGCCCGCTCAGCTCTCCTCTCGCCTGCCACCCGCGCCCGCCCTCGCAACTCCTACCGCAAGCGCTCCGAGGCCTGCCTTCCGCGCCGTCTCTGCTCACCAGCAGACTGGAAATGCAGCAACATGACACTTGTTGACATTGACATTCCACTCCGCTAACAACGCACATTTCATTAGCGACTTGGATGTATTTTCCTACACGCGAACCGAAATGTTGTTTGGAAAACGTTTCCTTCGCGAAGTTAGTTATCCAAAAATGATCATTTAAAAGGAGAGTTTAGATATTCAGAGGAAACAATTATGATTGGAAGAATGAAAATTTTCAATATACCAATTCATTTGCATATTGTATAAAAACAATATGCAAATGAATTGGTGAAATGAATAGTATGCATGACTAAATCAGCTTTTTAGTTCGGTTTCTTCAATACTTTGGGGCAGTTACTTGTTACCTGAAGCGCGACAATAGTGGTATTCTCTCCACAATACAGGGTGCCTTTCTATATTGGTTTTTGTCAACTTATTATCATCGTATTGGTTATTCAACTTCTTATCAATTATATTAACATACTTCACAACTTTAAAAAAATATAACGACCCATGGTTTAGTGTTGAGACCGTTCAACATTCCCCTCTGCCTACCGGGGTTCATATCCCGGTGACTCCATCCAAGTGTTGTGGGTGAAGATGTTATGAGGGTGGTTTCCTAGTAGTGCCCATGTTCCCCCCTGCCTTTTGTTGTATAACAGCTTCATTATTCTAACCATGTCAAATACATAATCAATTATTAAAACCATTCATCCTAAGTATGGTCGAAAATTATATCACTGGAGGAAGTAACCTTGTAACTCAGATGGCATTACATGGCATCTAAGATGACATTACAATACAACAAAGTGTTATACAAAAAATTAAGTGTTCGTATTTCACTTTTGAAATGAACACGGATTCTATCACAAGCAACAAATTTAAACATATTTATTTCGTTGTTTTATTTCGACATGAACTCGAATGCTTGAAGAGAAAAAAACATTTCGTATTCGCACGTTTTCAACTTAGTATCAGGTAGTTCCATTCTTCCATCGCAATTTTGCGAAACCGACCCAAGGACTTCTCGCAATTCGGCCCAACTCCGATTCCTTTGCTCCAGCTCTGAGACTCCCTTTGCCGCTAACCTCGCAGCGCCCAATCCCAACACATCTGCCTCCCTCCCACTTCCCACCTACCAACGCCCGGTCCCCCAAAGGTCACGGGATTCGAGGAGGGGGAGCATGAGCTCACGCCTTGCACACGGGCCCCGCTTCCATCCGCCGAGGATGAAGGTCGTATCTGCAACCGATTCAACCTCAGGAAATTGTTGCCTAAAATTGAAGTGCTTTGCCATTAAAGGCGTTATAACTCGGTGAAAATTGGATCTATTTGCAGACGCCGGTGGTAGAATTTGCCTTTCAAAGTGCAGTTATTGCTTCTCATGAGTCGGGTGCACACTTCCTGCTTAGTGGCGTGTTCGGGCGTCGTAAAATCGAAAGGACGTGCCGTATATTTTTTTCTTAAAACGATTACGTTCACCATCTCCTCACACATTTTTGCGCTGCATTTAAGAAAGAAGGGACGTAGCGGAATGAAAACTATGCGACCTTAAAGTACGACGTTGTTTCCTTTTTCGCCCACGATATAGGGTTCAGAGGCCACGTATAATGGAGGCGGAAAGCTTCATCTCTTGTACCAAGATGGAGCTTCTCTTGTTGCGCAAACCCCCGACGCAGTGCGCTTACAAAAGAGACTTCCTTCTTCCTCCGGAGCCTCTTTCAAGTAAAAGTCAGAGCGCGTTCGTGGCGAGGACGCGCCGTCTTCCTCTGCGACGCGAGTTTTGTTACATTCAAGCGAAGAAGATAAAAGAGTTGCACCAGCTATCCTCCGACACCGCGAAGTATAACTAAATTCATCCCAAAAAATAATACAACATGAAAACAATGTATTCGTAGATAATAGTTTGACATCTGAACACTTATCTGTATCGCCACATAGATTTTAGGTCGAAAATGAGCAGTTAGTATAGTCTTACTCTCTAATCACGAAGTGGATGGGCTTGTGTATAACTGGACTAATTGGTATGACTATACACTCTAAGAAGGAGTGTTATACTGCCGAAAAGAAAACACTGTAAGAGCTACTATAAAATCAAATCTTTAGTTCTTTTTCTGGTGCAAAATGCGTTTTCTACGACTGAGAGAGAAAACAAAAATAATGTTGCCAATCGAATATTTTGGGATCATTATGTATAGTTAAACTATTTTCAGTTAAAGGAACGAGAAGCTATTCCAGAGCAACAGAAAACGAGTGCAGGTTATACTTCTCTCCATACCTTTAGTGAAGTTTTTTTTTGCTTTTTTACGATACGTAAATAATAACACGAATATAAATAACATAATAAAACATATTTTTCGATACGTAATAATAAAACAAAACAATGGTTCGAGGCATGCATTGCATGCTCCACATATTTACATATTGCAGCGCGAGGCGAGAGACAAAGGAATTGCTGCGTGCGGATGACCTACCATCAGCTGTAGTCTAAACGTCTGGCGCAAGTAATGGTAATGTTTCCATGCATTACTGCAAGAGATATACAACTGTTCTTGCATGGATGGCACAGTTGTCTAGGTACACGGTTGCAGGCAAACGTTGACGTCAATAACTCAAAACTGTAAAATGCAAAAACACTTTAAAGCCATTCATTTTACTGCATTTCGTCATGATACGCAAGAGTAAAATATTTTGTGGGACACTCGTTAATGCACTCGAAGATGAAGATATAAAATGGGAATCGATGCGCATTAAAGTTAACGAATATACATATTAACGTTATCAATGGAATATTTGCTAGAAAAATCTGATATTGAAAGATAATTGTTTTTAAGTTAGGGGTAAACGAGTAGATTTAAAAAATGGAAATAATTTAACCATGAATTATGGTCATGCTTTCTTGAACTGGCTTACTTAACAGATCTGTGACGTTGAATTTGATTTTACTAGATCACACCAAACAAAATAAATATCAAACCGGGTAAAAAATTAAATTAAAATCTGTTTTCAATATACCGGTGTGTCGATACCTTGCCTCTCTGCAAGAGATTTTGAATCCACTTTTTATTTTATTAAATAAACTCAACGCCGAATAGAAAATCTAAATAAATGTTTATTTTTCACGGGACTTTTACTTCATGTGGTGACTTTTTTGTTGAAGTGAATGCCTGATCGAAATACAAAATGAATATTCCAACATGATATATCAATTTAAGAGCATTTTTGAATGACAAAGTAGACTCTACATTTTAAATTAATTTTTATATTTAGCTTTTCAAAGAGGGTGGAAAAAAATTATTGTTTCCTCGTTGCAGTGTCCTTATGATAAGAAAAGTCAGGTTCTTATTTACACTTTTGTGTCATTTTTTAAAATTCAACGGTTTTATTATAAACGATATCCATCCGAATAAAAAGAGACAGCTTTGAAAAGTTTTTGTTCACGATTGTATGGAAAATTGACATGATTTAATTCAAAATTATGCGAAAAATATTGAAAATTTAAAAATATGTTCATGAAATGGTTAAACAGATTATATTGATAAATCATTTGTGATGATAACTCCCTGTCTTATTCTGACCAGAGCATTTAGTTAACATCAGATCTTTGAGTTCGTTCTCTCAGAATGTGTTATTGAATTTTACAGGCATGCATTCTACTATTGTTGCATTAATATCTACTGCATGAGCAGTTTCCCGGCTGTACACTCTCTGGTAGACATGTTAATGATTATTACATATTTGCTCATTTAAACACTTTGATTGCACATGCAAGGTTCTACTACTTAATTTTCGAAGGTGGTAATTGAAAAAAGGTGATTTGATTGATAAATAGTCCATTTACTACTCCGCGTGAAATTTGGATACAAATAGGACAAAAGTCGCAATGCGCAAATATTTCGATACCGTTTTCCTAACAACTAGAATACCACTACAACTACACCAATTGCAAGTCTTCTCTTTCTCTTGTTTCATGACAAATGACTTCATATAAATGTCTTTGTTTTAACATATCCGTCGTTTCCGTCTCGCCTGTTGTCGCCGAGTACCTGTGATCGGCCGCCAGCCAGCAAGGAGAAAGAGACAGCGCCTTTTGTTTTGCCCTCTCTGTCGCCACCCCGCAGCAATCGTCTTTCCTCACTCGCACGGCCCGTCCGCCGTGAAGCTTCCTCTCCCCTCTCTGTTAAGTTTGGCAAATCTTCGCCCCATTCCTCATTTTACCAATAATAAACGTTTATTCCAGCGAGCCAGGCAATCGGTCTCCTTATTGGCTGGATGAAATTGAGGTCACTTCATATTTCCTCCGCGGCAATAACCCAGCACGTGCACATAACTAGTTTTCGCGTGGGGATGATTGCATTCCTAAGTCGTTGCTGGTCCTATTCAGCCATCCATTTATAACCTCAGTGAAGTTCTGAGCTAGTGATGCGCCTTGCCCTACGATTATCAAAATCGGTGAGAAGCGCGTGGGCGCGCGTGGCCGAGCTGCCACGTTACGCCCTACTTTACGCCCTAATTTACGCCCTTCATCGTTTACCACGAGCTGACCCGTGTACCCTAGCTACGCCTTCAGAAGTCTATCGAATTCAGTCAGCCTACCCACTGCTCGTTGGGTATATTTCGCAAATGTTCATTCCCGCCTGAGATATGGCATAATATTCTGGAGAAATACATCTTATAGATCCCAGACTTTTAGATTACAAAAACGAATTGTACGAATAATAAGGAAATCTCACTCACGTGATACATGTAAGACTCTCTTTATTCATCTAGGTATTTTATCATTACTTTGTCTCTTCATATATGAATCAGTGTTTTTTTGTCAAAAATGACTTAAGGGCGGGAATATATTTTCAGCAAACGCCGTTGTCTATAACTACAGCACTTGTCGTAGTAATCAAATTCATAAGGTGACAGTATCAACAGCTCACTACAAAAACTTCACATATAATATATGTACATTATTTTACAACACCTAGCCAGATGACATTAAACGATTAAATTCGATACAATAGTTTAAGTCCCAAGTAAAATCTTTTCTGCTGCACAACTGTTTCTATACAATTAGAGACGATACCGAGCTACCAAAAGGAAAGTAATATTAATTTTAATAATGACATTTATTGTATTTTATACGATTTGGATTGTATAATTGTAAAAAACCTGTAATAATTATTGTACTTCAGCTTCAGGGTTATTAACCCCCATCTCGATCAGGTTTTCGTCCAGTTTCCCTGATCCTCGAGCAAATGCATAGATGGCCCCTTGTTTTGCTTCTGGACATAAATATAACTTCAAATTAACTTCTCCCCATAGCACGTCACACACAGTTTTTAACTTTTTTTGACGTAACTACATAAATAAATCCCCGGTCTTTGTTCAGTCGTGGTCGGCATGCGTTGTGCTCTTCCCTCGCCTGGCGCCCTGCATCCGGAAGTCTCTCCTCGTGGCGCCATAAATCTATCTGCTCGGCAGCGTACCTGCTTGCCCAGAGCTGCGTGGCGAACTCCTCTCGATGCTCCACGCACCGGAAGCATCATTTGTTCGCTCGCTCTCCCTTCCCACACGTGCGACCCAGAATACTTCTATTCATTCCGTCTCTTTGTATCCTCTTTGTTTCAGATGTGTGATACATGGTACATGTAAATCCATGATTCGTGAATAATAAAAGTGTAAGAGAAGTTTAAACAATTCATATTTTGCAATTTTAAAATTTAAATATTTCAATGATAATCAGACTTCTATTATTTTTATAAGCGCACAAAGAGTCTGGAGATATCTATATAAATAAATTTTAAAGTGTCTGTCTATAATGTCAAAATAAGGGTTTTTTGTAAGCATATCTTATTTCAATATTTTTTTTAATTAAATTTGTTTCACCATTTTTGTCTGTTTGTTGGTCCAGAGTAAGCTGATACGTCTGAACCAATATCAATGCGATTTTCACTGAAAAATACAGCTTTCGAAACTTTGGCCATTTTCTTTCAAATGTAAAGAAGGTTGGTTGGTTGATTTGTTCACATAAATATACTTTAATTCTGATCTTGATGAAATTTTGTACACGTTATCTTAAAAACATGAGAAAAATTTTTCTCTATGAGATTTTGAGCACATGCTTTCCATTTTTTGCAAACAAATAGCAAAAAATAAGTAAATTTTCCTAAATTAATTGGTCATTCCTGAAAGCCCGTAAATTTTCTTAAATGCATTTTGATTTTTCCTAATAGTACAATTAGGCTCCGAGTAATTGGAAGTCAGAATGGAACAAGGAGTTTGCAGGGATTATGAAACAATGACTGTTTACAGTTGCCTATAGACCCGACAGTGGTAGCAATGATAACCGTAACAAACTTTGTAGGGCGGGGAAGGACGGAGCGCGACAGGTTAGGCAGGGTGAAGCGGGGCGGGGCAAAGTGAGGAGGGCTGTTGGGGTGGGACAGGGTGACAATGTTGACAGCGAGAAGGGACGGGTTAGGCCACGTTGAGTCAGGACGGTGCGCAACGAAAGGTAGAGAAGCAGCATACCGAGAATTCCCGCGTAATAGATGACTGTGAATAATAAATATCCGTGCGAAGCAGGGCACTTAAGCTAGATGGAAATAATATTTTGAAATTGAAGTACTAGCTTCATGTAAAGTTCCCCCCAAAAATAACAGATCCGTTTGAAATTAGCAGAGTCCAAAGTTAAGTGAGATCTATCGAAGAATGTCAATTTTGAAAAAAATCTTGCATAAGCTTTAGGCGCGCTAGTATTGTATGTGTGTTGAACTATTAACTGTTGAGCAGTCTCATTATTTATTTTCATACATTGAGATCCCTATACCAAAATACTATGAATTTTTTCTGGTACATCGGTAGATTTCAGACCAAAAAATCATTTAAATCGGGGCTCATTAGCGTCAGTTGTGGTGGATTCAATATCAAGTAGTGGTGCTAAAATAGCATATACTTTTTCGCATTATTTCAACTTTTGCAATTTTCAAAAATTTAGAGAATTCATCTAAAATGAAAGCATTTACTCTATTGCGTCATTTGCTCTATTCATGAAAAAAAGAAAAAAACTTGGAGACGTGTCGCAGAATATTTCTTATAAAGTGCATTAACGTCAAGCAGAAATAACAGAAAAACTATACCTTTTTTGAAAAATCTGTAATTGACTATATTTAAACATCTAATATTTTAGAAGAACTTTACTAGTATTTTAAAAAGCTATATCTTCATCATAATATTTCTGCAATGTTTTTTTGCAATTTTTAAAAATACAGTACATCGAAAATAGGACTAGCACAAATATTCATAACGCTTTTTGTTACATACGAGAAGAAAATTTAATTTATCCACTTTTTTTTATACCAGGCCTGGCAGTAAGGGTTTTTGTAGAAAAATTGTCGATTTGTGTACAGATTGCAATCCTTTCTCTTTTTACAAAGGCGAGAAAGAAAGTAAAGAAATACAACTCCTTCCTATTTAACCTCCATCCGTCCAAAAAGGTTAAAAAAGTACCTGTCGATATATTTTAAAACCTCTTGACCTCAATATTTTTCTTTCAAAGCTATCATTGAATTTTGTGGTATTCGCATGGAAACTGTGGCATTGTTATTGATTAGACAATAAGATTTATCACAAAATATATTTTTGTTTTTGCAAAAACGACTTTACGAATCACATCACGCGAATACGGTTTGAATATAAACCTGTGTCAAATTGAAAGACCGTAATTTCGTAATCTTTAAAAAAATATTACCATTCTCAATATTGTAGACTCTTAAATTTTAATTCGTCACAGTAAGTAAATTTTTAAATATTATCAGTCTGCAGACGAGTTAATATTGTTCAACGAAAATGATAGCTTTCACATGAGATTTTTTTAAACCCAATTGAAACGACTGGGGTATTTTGCATGACTGGGGAAATGCATGCATAATATGGAGATAGAGCAGCTGAAACAATAATTATTTACCTACCATAAAACTCATAAAAGGTCGTTCATCATTCCGAATCTGTCAGTATCGATCTCCAGCAACAAACACCAATGTCATAACAAAATGGAGAAGAATGAAATATAACACGGGCGATATGAACAAAGTACCGCTGGGGGGCCGATTAAGAACGACAGACAATTATCCAGCTCCATAACGAGCGTGTGTGATGCGCGCCGGCTGCCTCTCAATGAGCGCGCGGGTAATCGAGGGCCGCTGCGAGCGCGTGCGGCTGCCAATGCGCGTCGCTGTCGCAGCAGCAATTTCGGCGCGGAGAGCAGCCGGGCGCGGCCCACAAAGCGGGTTTGGGAGCGGGGCGACAAGCGACGCGGAGCAGAACGCGGAGCGGAGCGCTCAGAGAGGCGTGGCGGGAAGAGCGGCGTGACTGGAAACGAGACGGGAAACGGGGTAGGAAGCAGGGTGGGAAGCAGGGCGGGGTCACGCCAAAAAGCGGAATGGGAAGCGCGATGAGGTGAGTGGCGGGACGTAGGACGAGGAGCGGAGCGGGAGCAAAGAGGAAGCGGGGAGTGAAGCAGGTCGGAATGCGGGACGCGAAGCGGCCTGGGAAAGCGGGCGGGAAGCGGGGCAGGCAGCGGAGTCAGAGGCGGAGCAGGAGCGGAGCAAAAAGCGAGGAATGAAGCGAGGCGAGAAGCGGAGTGGAAAGTGGGTAGGGTCCGGGGCGGGAGCGAAGCGGAAAGCGGATATATCACATGAAATAATTGTTAATTCATCGATGACAATATATTCTTCACATAAACGCTTTCTTCCTTCAGAGATAAAAGAAGGCTAAATCAGTATACAAATCATATCGACCCAGCTATCTGCTATCCTGAGCTCTCGTAGCTAGTGATAAAACCTCTAAATTCGTATGAAACTATTTTAAATATATTTGTAATTTTCAGGTGTAAAAATGTCTGGCTATGACATTTATTTGCAGGGCAAGTAGACTTTCTCAATCATTGTATGCTAGTCATTTTCAAGTATATTGATACATTTTATATTGGTGTAAACACCAATCTAAGCATAAATGAAGATTTATCTCGCGAAGACTGAAATCGCTTCCTATATATCTACTATTGGTGGTTTATTGTAGCCCCAAGAGGTAGAAGCCATATACGGTATACTACCTCTCATCTGGGACATCGACGTGTTTGCCGTGTATTCCCGAGGGCTCCGTCTGTCACATCTTGACACAAACCTCTATTAACCCATTAATTTTACGTTCGTAATTGCTCTCGACTATTATCAACGCCAGTGGTGTATGGACTATCTACATAACTTAACATACCGGCAGATTCCCTAATTACGTTGATGACATTGATGTGAACGAAATGTGCACTTTGATATATAAATACTGACTTATCTGCAATTTAGCGCTATTGCTAAAAGTCATTTAAATTTTTGAATATCTTGACTATACATATTCATATACGCAGGTTCAGCAGATTCCCCGGTGTCCTTCATGAGAGGTAGTATACCGTATGACTGATGAAAGTCCAGTGGAATAATGTCCCAGTGAGTGCAAAAGTAATATTTTTCTGAGGATATTTAAGACATGTGATATCAGGGGAACCCCTGTATATCGGAATTCTGTATTCAAAATTCTACAAGATTTGAAATTGCCCTCTTTCATTCAAATTGCCTTTTCTCATGAAATTTCCTCATGATACAAAAAAGTCTTAATGTGAAAGCATGCGCATTTTCCAAGTAATTCCAGTATAAAATTTCGCTTTAATAAACATGGTGATAATAATATTCATAATACCAACAAATATGCAAAACATTGATCTGCCTCTGATTGCTCTGACGTTCTGTTTTATTATTATTATTATTATTATTATTATTATTATTATTATTATTATTTAAATTAATATAATCATTAAATAATTAAATATATTATATTAAAACGTATAATAATAATAATAATAATAATAATAATAATAATAACATTAGATTCGATTAAAGGCAAACCGTTTGCGGGGAATGCTGAATGAAGGGTGATGATAGGGTGATGAGGAGTGAAAGGACAAGGATGATGGCGGGAGGTGGCTGGTGGGGTGGGGGTGGGGGGAGGTGATCATGGCATTTTTAACCATTCCAGTATTCGCCAATGACCAAGGGAAACCACGAAAAAGCCGGTCAGGATAGCAGGTCCGGGGATCGTACGTGGACCACCCGACAGTGAAGTCAGCGCGCTTCACATTCAGCCACTTCGCTTGTGCTGGAAAGTAACTTATAAATAGAATTCATTCATTTTAATTATATTTTATCTTTACAGCCGAGACAGCATTACACCAGAGGGCATCACACAGCATTGCACTACAATTCACTGCAGTGCGCCGAGCTGCACATCGACAAATGGCACAACACCGCACTTAACAGCCCGCCACTATTTAATGTAGTTAAATTTTTATTACGCTCTTCATTCATTTTTAGAATTCTTCTATCCATTATTTCTAAAATAATCCTAATATCAGAGGAAATTTATTGTGTTTTCAGTGAAAGTATTTTAAAATTGCGACCAGAGAATAGTCTTGTGAACAGATCCAAACAATGCAAAATGAAATATTCACAAATATGCTTTAAATACATTTTCCATTAAACGTTCGACAACAATCGGTGTGGAACAAATCCACTTTTTTATACCAAACGCATCCGGTATATTTTAATATACTACAAGTGCGTGCAGTGTATCCCATACATTTGTATAAGGTTGCATTTATTTTTTTTATCAGAGTCTACATCTAATGGTCAAAGGGCAAGGTCACTGAGGTCGGCGAATTCAAAGAGCGTGCGTATTTACTGAAAGTTAAATTCACGCGATACTGTATTTAGATCCGTAATTTATACCTTCGTATTCGACGCAAGTTCGTTTTCGTTGTAGCGATAAAAGAAAGAAATACTTCAAGTGGTTATAATATTTTGGAGTTGTATTCAAAATCCGTATGATTTTGAATCGAAATCCAATATGGTTATCCGACACGACGATAATTCTTGTTTTGTTATTCTTTTGTTTTTTACGTTATTTTCTTAGGTCCATAGTAGACCTCGAAATACATTCTTAAGATTCTTAATTAAAAAATATTACTTTGCAATCAATTACCTGAAGAATCATGAACATAGAATAGAATGAATTTAGAAAATATACACGAAGGTGAGCTCGGAATACTTTGTTTCTCTTTAGCTGAAATTAGTATGAGACATTGCTATGAAAAACGGAGGAAGATATTAAATACTTCACAATTGCCCAACAGTCGCATCCGTCTACTACATAGAATTTTTAATATTTTAGTCGTTAAATAAATAAAAATAAATTAAAATTTTGAAATGACAATTTTACACAAAAGAGTATGTGTACTTCCAGTGGAATTTATTATAAAATTCACTACAATCTTGAAAAGATTCTGAAATACATATATATGTTATTTAGTTGTGGGTATTAAAACGGCTTGATTCAAATTCTATACTGATGATTATTTTAATCAAGTAATTAGTTCATTGTGATATTTCAAATCGAAATTGGGATATTTCTGAAACAAACTATTTACATCGATATTCGAATTTACATACCAGTAGTCAAAGAAATTATTAACAGAGTAAATACGGATTCATCAAAATGTCACTTTGAATTCAAAAAGCTTAGCTGATGCGAATCTCCTTGGAAAACTACTCGGATGATTTCAATTTCAATACGTTTTCGATTGATCGATCAATAACAACTCAATGTAAATATTATTGAAGAAGCAACACGTGATTAAAAATCTTGATGTTATTCATATTTACCAGGAAACCTATGGAGTTCCATATGACTATTTTTACTGTTTTTTATTCAAAAATAAAAATACAAAAATTATATAAACATTCAGAAATTAATTTTCTGCACAAGCAAAAAGTCCATTCATAACCGTTTTACTTATTTTTGAATTAGTAATCTGATTGTTATTTCCCAATCACAGTATCAGGAACACTAAAATCTGACTTTTCACAGACGTGGGGGGTAAAAAATCAATGGGAATAAAAATGAGTAGCTCTAACATTTTTTTAAATACAGGCAGACACAAAAGCATATCTATTGCTTTGTACACGTCTCGTAACACAATTTTTTCTATAAATAGTTGTCTGATACTATGTATACCATCAGTCATATATGAGACAGTAAAGTTTAATGGAAAAACAATCTAATATGGTACATTTAGCAGATAATCAAAAGCAAATTTCGCAAAAGGAAAACTTTTTGCAGATTACTCGTAGAACACGAACTGACAGTTTTGGTTGTTTTTTAATTATCCAAATGACATTACCAGGGAGCAGTTACCTTGTGCACGAGTAAATGGCAGCAAAGAAAATTAGAGAATGAGCGGCATCGGAGTATTTCGAATAATGAGATAATTATGATAAGATAATGAAGACAATCAAGATAAAAGTAGGTTGCAACAGCAGAATGACGTTCGGAGAAATCCAATAAAATGAGTTTCTATCAATCATGTATCAAGAGAAAGGCGTGTCACGAAATAGTATCTCGTATAGGCAGTGATCGCATACAACTGTGACCTTCCTGGCAGGTTCTAGAAAAATTGAAATGGATCTCGAAAAAGATACACATCGAACTAATAGTCTCATCATGCTATCTATTCTACCATTTCAGCAGTTTTACGGAAGACTTCTGGAAGATTTTTAATTACAGTTCATATTCGCATTCTCGATAAAGAACTTACAGAGAGTAAAAATGAAAATTGGAGGTGTCTGAAATCTATTATTTAAAATTATTGGGTTGCTGTTACTTAAGTTAGTCGTATCTACCGCGGCAATCGTTTGCATATGTTCGTGATAGGGCGGGATAATTAAAACATTCATCTTAATGAAATAATCATTTCTCAGAGGGACATGTGAAAGCATGCAATACTAGAGCATATTTTTTTTAATTGTTTTGAATGTGTTACCTTTCGATAAACCACCAAGAGAAATCATCACCACCAATCATCCAAGAGAAAACACACCATCTTCTCAATTACATAAACAAATATTTGTTTTGATATTTTGCTGAGGAACGCTTAGTTCCGGCACAGCAGTTTCTTGATCATTTCTCTGCTTCCTCGACGCTCAGATGATTGTGCTCAAAGTAAGTAGAGGATGATTCTAAGTACTGCCGAAGAAAACATTAATCATTTTTGGATATAAACGAAATTCACAAATTTGGGAATTGGCGGACTTGGGGTATAACAACATGCATCGCCCGCGTGCGTGCGATTGCACGGGGAAATCAGAATTGCCGTTCTCAGATAACAGAAATGACGCAAATGACCTGTCAAGCCCACGACAGCACTGAGAGTCTTTGAAATGCGCGCAGAGGCTGCCATACAGGCTGCAACGAAGATGTAGTTACAAAACACACTATCTATGGGAATCTTCTTCTGAGGTCCAACTGGTAAAGGAATTGTTTATCGTATGTGGAATGCGCTGATGTTTAATGCGCCTGAAATGACTCACTAGATTTGAAGTGTGGTATCGGTTTAACTCCGTTTCCACTCGGTCCACATAAAGTTATTGATCAGTAACCTTTCATGAATATAAACTACAATCAATACTTTTGTTTGGCATCGGTTCAAATAGTTCAGTAATAATTAAATATACGAATATTTTTGGAGAGAAATGGTAACAATTATCTATTAAAATGTTCACATTTAAGGTTAATAAATTTGAAAACATTTCATTTATTTTGTGTTCAAAGTAAGTCGAAGCGCTGAGAATGTTTCTAAGTACTGCCGTAGAAAAATAATAATTTTGAAGTATAAACAAAGAAATTGACAAATTCGTGAATTAGCGGTACTGGGATGCATATAATAACTTGTACTGCCCGCATGCGTGCGATCGCACGCATCCTTGTAATTCATTATGCAAACGGCAGTGGTAAATATAAACGTTTAATGGCAATAATTGTATTTTAAAATGTATTAATTTTAAATATATTAATTAATAAATTTTTTCTCGATTGGTTACAATTAATGTCTGTCCAATCACTTTGACGTAAGTTTGATTATTAATTAACCACATTAATTTCTACATTAAATATTAACTTGTTAGTGGCGTCGTTTCGGGATGAGAGAATTTATCACCACACTTCCACCTAAATTCCTCGCTGATTATACCAGTCGCTATAATACATATAATCAGCTCGTCATTCGAGGCCGACATGAAAGAACTGTTCCCATCCGCCCGCTCGGAATTTGCGCAAATGCCTCCCCCGACGGGTGACGGGTGGCGCGCACCTGGTGTCCCGTGAAACGCGGGCCGGGCGAGGGCTCGTGGCGGGGGTCCGCGCCCGGGGAGCGAGCAACGGCCATGAGGTCGGGCGGGGGCTGAGGCGGGGCGTCGCGGGGCGTCCGCAGGGGGACGGAGGGCCCGCGGGCGGGCCGCAGGTGCAACGCAGTCGCCGGGGACGGCCACCCGGGTGCCCTAGCGCGTCCACCGCTCAAGCGTGCTACTCGTAATTAACTCAACGCCCCGCCGCCGCGTTGTTTGTGGTCCCGCAGCGCGCCACTCAGCGCCCGTCAAATGCTTCAAAGAGCGCGATAAAACGCAGCGGCAGTGGCGGCAGTGGCGTAGGCGACGGTGGAGACAGCGGAATTGGTTGAGGTGGTTCAGGCTGTGGAGGTGGATCGGTGGAGGCGGCAGCAGCGGTGGCAGGACGTGACCCGCGTTGCCCAAGCTGTCGCTCGTCTCCGCGCCGCCTTTTTTACGACTGTCATTACCTCCTACCATGGTCGACTGTTTTATTGGCCTCTGAGAGTGACCCCCTAGAGATTCAAATACTACTGAGAGAAACGTGACCGTCTCGTCGAGACTTTTTCCGAAAATCGCAATTTTTCCTTTTATTTAATATTTCCTTATATTGTTCAATACGCAATTTCCCTTTTCTGTGCGGGGATTCTAATCTTGATGGAAGAATGAGAAAATTTTTGTGCGCAAAAGAGCTGAAGTTTCTTAGAGTACTTTCGTTTCCTTTGACATTTCAACATTTACTCCATCTTTATGTGATTTATCAACCGCGTCTCTAACCTTATTCCTGATTATTTCACAATCTCATCAAACAAGCAACATGGCAGCCAGCGAGCGTCTGTGTTCATAATCTACAAAATAACGACCATTCTGCTATGTAATTTAAGCGGCACTGTGATTAAATTAAATAAATTTCCATATTCAAGCGTATTAATTTCTAAAACCAAATGAAGCGAAATATCAAATGAATATACACAACACAAATACAGAAAAATGAAAAGAGAATTGTTCAATAGTGTACGTAATATTTCTGATCCTAAATTTCTGTAAATGTATGATATTGCAAAACGACACCAGTGTTCTCTAGATACCTGATAGTTTATTTATTTACGCCCGATTCGCTTTTCTGGAGGAGCAGAACATTTGCTCTCTCACTCAATATTTCTCAACGTATGTATTCACATTTCTTGTAATATGGACACGACTTCTTGTAATGAGTGTCTACTTTATTAATTTCTTGTTTGTAGCTCTAATAATTAGAAAGGTGTTTAGCTGGACGTTTGCCTGTATAAACAAAATAAAAACAAAAATATCAAGTGAATGCCGGGGTAGTACCTTAACAAACGGGCCAAGGACAGCACGCGATCTTTGTTCCTCATCCTTGGCCCTCCTTCTGCCTTACATATACACACCTATACATACTGCACTACACTACTACTACTACTACTACTACTACTACTACTACTACTACTACTACTACTACTACTAC
>BOPP01000070.1:5987302-5997354 GCA_017312745.1 Gryllus bimaculatus | reverse complement strand
ACTACTGTTACTACTACTACTACTACTACTACTACTACTACTACTACTACTACTACTACTACTACACACACACACACACAGGGAGACCAATCAGGAGCTAGGAGCATGACCTGGCTCGGGCGGTGCCCCGCTGGGAGGACATGCCTGGATACCCCCGCAAGCCGTCATGTAAGTCGACACTGGATCTTACGTTCTATCAGAGGAGGAACACTGCTACCTACTAGGGTGTAATATGCTTTACACTAATGGGACTAATAACCGTAGCAATGCGCCCCACAATTCAAAATAACAACTCTATCCAACGTCTTAGCTAAACTTGCCTGTCGTTTGGTTCAAATACCCTGATACACATAGTGTACGCCCAGTGACGGAAGCCAAACTGACCATCCACAAAGCCGCCGGCCTGATGCTAATCCTAGCGGCCGGTTTTGACCGCGGAGTTGGTCCCGCTACGCACCGTGTCGTGACCGCATTGTGTGGAGCATGGACCGCGCGCAGTGAATGGGAGCGACCGCGCCCTTTGTGCAACTCCACCACAACTCGCCCTTTACGAGCGCCGCCCGATGGCCAGCTGGCGACGGAAGCTGGCCAGACCCGGGGGCAGCGGCGGCGGCGGCGGCGGCGGCGGCGTGGGCGGCGATGGGCCCCGATGCACTATGATCCACTGCTCATTCAGCTCCGCTGAGAGCGCCGGGAGATCGCGTTGCGCATGCGGACTTGTGCACGGCTCGCAGTTCACTTAGAGCGGCGAGGAAAGGGGTGAGGGGGGAGGAAGGGGAGGGGCAGGCTGGGGTCAGCGAAGTCGCAGGAGGTACGGGATCCGGCTTTACGACTGCTCTTCGCGCTGAGAGGAAAAGAAGAGAACGTAAGGCGCGAGTGTGGGTGCGGGTGACGAAATCTCTGAGAGCTTAGACCTCAACTCTTAGGAGGTTAATGCTCTGGGATATACGTCTCCGGTTGTTTAGTTGGATTTGTGATAGTACCTTAGACCTTCGCGTGCAATTCAGACTCAGGCCGTTGGGTTTGAAGACAGAAGACTTCATTGAGGTTCTTTCGAAAATCTTACGAAATCAGTTCGTGGGCAACGAACGTCGGTCTGTTGGGTGGAATACTTTTGGCGAAATTTGGGAACTCAAGCGAAATCAACGATTTTACCGTACAATATATCTAAGGAAAGTCTGCTATTTTCGTAAAGTTTACTGGACACATGTATTGTTTGATTAGATGTAATGAAAAAATTATAATTTGTGCAGACTTGTACATAAATCTCGCAAAACTGCCGTGATATGATAATATTAAAAAATAATTAAAGTATTTTGTGACGCTTGATTTTTCCAGTTTGTGTGTCTCATCACCAAGCGGCGGCCTATTACAAATTATATTTTTTTAATACGACAGAAATTTAATAGTAATTGAGATGCCGAGAAAATATCGGCTTCCGTTATTTCTATGATAATGTCGAATCCACACATTATTTTTTCCGCTCGTCTATATCAAATTACACCAAGGAATTTATTATTCATCTTTTTTGTGATCAAAACTCGAATACGATGCTGATTTTCTAGTATAATTTTATTTCAAAATTATAACACCCGTGTACTTGTTCGTATAGGGATCAATAAGAGATTTATGAGTACATTGATTGCGAATTGTACACATAAATTGCTAATAGTCGTAGGATCTCTTGTAATTAAAAAATTGTTGCTTTCATCGCATTTCATTTCATTATACAAAAGCAAGGTGTCTGGGTCAGTGTTCCTGCCATACCCACAGCCTATTAGATCCCATTATTCGACAGTCATTCAAGTCCACCAACCAACGCATTTTAATGCTTAGTTGCCACGAACGTAAAAGCAGCTACCCAGGAAAAGCTTTTCGCTGTTTTCACTTTATTGAAGCTTCAATGAAAAAGTGTATTTTCAAATCATCATTATTATGAAAGTAAAAGCAAACCGATTTGAAAAATAAACGATGGAGCCCCCAGATGGTTCACTGAACAAGGACCTAGGAGTATAAGAGGAAAAAGAGAAGGTTGCAATTATCCAACAGAAGGTAGAATCTAAGCCACGTTGAAATGAAAACCTATAATAATATTGAAACTCCTGTGAATATTGCTTTCATATTACCATTTCAAACGAGGAATCTGTGAAATGTTTCTTGCGCCAGAAGAACGTTTGACACCGGGTTCTCGTGAAAAATAAATCTCTAAAAGTAACTGGCCGTAAGAACTCGTTCGGACAATTTAGATTTATTAAGATAAAATAAATTAATGCACAGATTACCGCATACATTCAGGGAGCAAACAAACATTTTCCCGGTTTTGTCATTAGTCGTAATGAAATTATAAAAATGTGAATATTTTAATAAACCACAAATAGTGCAAAATTAAAGTTCCAATACAGTCTGTTGAATTGAAACCTCAGGACGAGAGAAAATAATTTTATTTTCTACAACATTGATATCTACCTTGCAAAGTCTTCTTTTGACACCAATTAATACAGAAACAAAACTTGAGGGACTACAAGAGCACAGACTTTCTCGTATTAATTGTAAATATTACGTAATATTTAATACTGCAACTTGTATCCAAAGCCATCTCTTCAAAAACTTAACATTAACAAAAATACAGGATACTCGAAAAAGTGACATATCGTTATTAAAATTCAAACATTTCAATGACAATGGAACGTATGCTACACATTTTTCGTTAATTTGGTCTATGTATTAAAAATGTAAATAAAACTAAAGCAGTTTGAGAAAAGCAGTTTGCTTTTTTTTAACTATTTGTGAAAAATTGCAACGTTTTGACTCAAAGTTAGGCCAAAAATACCAATTTTATGAAAAATTGAGAAAATACTGAGTGAAAAAAATGGTTTTATGAGGAGTATTTTATTCCCGGCGTCGTTACCCAAATTCATTAACTACTATCCGCGAAGTCATGGAAGTTAAGCAACTTAAGACACCACGGAATCTCGGTCAGATGACCATCTGGGAGCTCCGGTTACTAACGACGCCGAGCCTCTGGCCGGAGGATTACTCCAAATATGCTCAACGTCCAAGAAGTGCTAAGAGACCTATTGTGAAAAAGAAAAACATGAACATGTGAGTTTACACAATAGAATTATATCTAATCGAATATATCCTCAAAAATGTCCTTATTTCCTTCCTTTAAAAGAGGTAAAATTATTATTGGATATCTTCTCAACTGACAATTGTTCTGTCACATTATCCATATCCTTGATTGTTTTGGAAATATCATCCCCGCCGTAAAAATATTGTTACTTGATCCAGATATCTGGTTGGGTAGCACCGACTTTTTCTTAACGATACCAGGAGCGGAATTTTCAAATTTTGCCTAACAGCATTGGGTGATAGTAGTGTTCGCTGTAATAATGTGTGAGTCAGCTGCTTTTTTTTTTAATTTGTCGTTCATTTGTTGCATCGTACCGACAAAAGAATTGACTGATTATAGTTCTTATTATAAGTCCCTTCATTTCTTCTTTTCCTTTCATCACGAACTAATTCTCTTACGAGAGACGTTCTTTGACTTCCAAATATTTATAAATACTATCAAATACTAACAATCACAACAATAATACAAACACGAAGAACGATAACAATACTTTTGTTCAAATACTGAAGGTTTGTTATTGTTTTGAAAACAAATCCAACGTTCATAATAAATATTGCTTGTTCTCCGTGATTCTAAGACGAGTTTTCGGCCTCTGAGCCAGGTACTATGTAAATCGCATGCTGTTTGTCAGCAATTATAGACATTTTTAGTATGGTCAGAACATGTTTTTGCTCTAAATCAGTTTTTGTTTTAAAACTTTGCTCACTTTTATTTCAAGCTTTTAAATACTCTTTGAACCTTTAGTATAGGCCAGTGTTCGTATAAAAATTGAATAGCTTATTTAATTTGATGACCTAAGAATATTTTAAAAACACGTGTTGAAACCTATTTAAATTACTGCACACTGCGCTTTCTTGGTCTAAAAGGACGGCGTGCCATTTTTCCTGGCATACAACTGTATATTGAGTTGTCTCAGAAACTCCGGCATTTGATTCGTTCGATAAATAGCCCAAGTTTCTTCAGAGAAACACAAGTCGTATTCCAAGGAAATTTCAGGTGCAGTTGAGAAGTGGCTGCAAACAGTAAACGGCGCTTCGATTGCGAGCGGCGGCGGCGGTGGCGGCAACTGAAACAACCAGGAAACGACTCCACCACTCGCAATAAAATACAGCTCTACTCGCCCCACGCAGCTCGCAATATTCCAGGGCGGTGGAGCGTCAAAGCCTCCGTCGCCCGCGAAGAAGCGATGTCGACGCGGGGGGAAGGCGGGGACAACATACGTCAGCGGCGAACAATGTGGGTGGGACGGAATGGGGGGAGCGGGATGGATGGAGAGCGAGGGGCGACGACGGACGAGATGCGCAGAAAGCCGGAGAGAGATTCACGGCAGTTGCGCAAGGTACTGGGAGTGGGAAGTGGTATGGTGCGGCGAGGCTTCAGCGGTCGTAAAATGGAGGCAAAGCTTGGCGAAATTATACGTAGAAGTGCAGGAAAAGTTGGAGAGATACGATAAGACATTCATAGGGAAACTTAAATACGGGAGGAACAAAAAACACGGACAGGTTGGAGAGATATGAAAAGAGGAAAGAACGAAAAACCAAAATATAGAATGATTTCACACGAAATTGAAGTGACACCATTGCCAATATGCAAAAACTGGAGAAAGCAGTAATAATTATTTTCGTTTTAAATCAGCACTCAAAAGAATAACTTGTCTTCGGTCGGAAAACACATTAGGTCGGAAAGAACATTAGCGAGAGTTTATGGGTAAACATCTGTATATTTTGTGGGAGAACTGCAAGAACTCAATACGGCTGGAGAGATCACGGGAAAGGTAATATGAAATAAGGAACCAAGAAATCAAACAAGCAAAATGAGGGATGGATGCCGTCGTGAGGGGCTGATTGAGATAATACCAAGTACTGGACTCGCTCTTGCGAGAAGACATGCGTGGGAGCTGCTTCTGTATCTCAGGCGTTACGAGAAGACTACGAGCGGAGCGCGAGTGCGGGATTTGAAGAGGAGTGCGGAGCCAGCAGGGGCGGCAGGCGGAGGGGAGGTCGGAAAAGGGCCGCGACGCGTACAACATTGAGCTCCGAGGGCGGTGTAGAGCGGCTTCGCGAAGGCGAGGGAGCGCGAGGCGGGGACGAGAAGCATTGGGCGGAAATCTAGGGCGGAGACACGGAGGCGGTGAGAGGACGAAGAGTGCAGATGGGGCGTGGGTCGGGGAGCAAAGGGGCGGGGAGCGAAGGGGTGGGAGTAGTGGCGGGGAGCAAACAGGCAGGTAGCGAAGGGGCGGGGAATGAAGACGCTGGGCGGGGAGCGAGGACGTGAAAGACGGTACTCAAAAGGGCGAGGCGCGGTTGACACCCACAGCATGCCACCTCCGGCGTACGAAGCGCAGTGACCCACATTCAGGAGTTGCAAACGGCCCCGCGCTTTCTCATGTAGACGCTGTTGCTGTTGAGGCTGCCACCGTCGGCGCTCCTGTAACACATCTGCCAAGGATGTTCCGACTTGTCTCTTCAAAATTTTCACGCATACTACGAGGGTTAGTCGAGTTCACACCAGCTCCCGGGAACATTTTGTGTGTTGAGGATTGCCTAACCTCCAGATGCTGGTCCAAAAACGAAACATCACATTGAATCCCTTGCTGAATTTTCACTGAATTTTGGGTATGTTGAAAGGATGTATTAAAATGTACGTGTCGTGTGCTCTTTCTGCTGAAATAAACACCTGACCTGATAAACCTGAAATAAAGGTTTTTTAAAGGACCATCAAAAGTCTGGGCATGAAGTGGTGATTTTATTGTTTCATGTAGACTCGTGTAATTAAGACTAAGTGGAATTGTTTTTTGTAAACACGATCACAAATTATATGTCACCAAGACGCATTATAAATCCTATTTGTGCATTTTTATAGTCGTGTTTTAGGGGAGAATTATTCCCCAAAAATTAAACCAAATTTGAAATTAACTTCTTATCTGTATATTATCATGTCAGCAATTCTATAATAATAATAATAATAATAATAATAATAATAATAATAATAATAATAATAATAATAATAAAATTGTCTTCATAAGTGGCAAGGCTTAGGCCATTAGGCCTGTTCTTCCACCTAACCACGTTACGTTTTCACATTATTTCATTTCAAATACTATGAAGAAAATAGAGGGAGCAAGAACTTTAGATTTACTTCTGGGGGAGCAAACTAGGGATCCTCCTAGTATACGCTTTAAGCGATTTATTAAACCCAGGGATACTCAAACAAGATGGTGGCTGAAGGCCGAAAAAATCTAACAATACATACATTAAATAGAAGAGAAAGAAACAATGGTAACACAGAAATGGCAAAATTAAATAACAAAACTTATACAATAAGAACAAATATTGCGTAATGTTTAATAGTAATACAGTAGCTGAAATAATATAGTAACATAATCGAATTGATACTAAAGAAAATTAGAATATATTAAATTTCCATATCAGTTTCGCCAAATCAAGTACACGTTATTATATAAAATGTCAAGTTAAATTTGAAGTTAGCAGATATCACAGATAAAAGAAATAAAACTTATTTGGCAATAAATAATAGTATATAAGTATTACACAATTCAAGATAACTAAAAGCAACCGTTTATTTCTTCGTAATGAGAGTCCCAGTGACCACCCAGTCCAAAACCGTTAAATAGAAATTAAATTGAAAATATTGTTCTTGAAAAAGACCTTTAAAGGTTTAATGATTTCCCACAAATCAATGTAGGTTTTCGTTTAGATGCCTATTATTATTACCTAAAAATTACCTATTATGTATATGCATGTTCAAAACTGTTTTTAATATTATTTCGATTCTTTGTCATTTAATTTATCTCATTATCGTACAAGAAAAGCGGACTTGCGAACCCTTTACTATGAAACCAACAAAATATAAAAGTGATAGTTAAAAATAAATTAATTACTAATATATCTAGATAAAAGAGCTACCATCAATCTTTTGAAATAATATCTCATTACAATCAGTACAGAGTAAGTTTGAGTTTGGTACACAGTATGGCAAAAAGTATTAGAAGCGAAAACTATACGTCTCGGAAAATAATAGAGCTGTTAATTGCTTCTTAAAAGAATTGACAGAAAGACTGTTTAATGTTCTTTGGGAAGTTGTTCAAAGCCCATGTTTCGCATACGGTAGGAGTGCTGTCGCTTCTAAAACATTTTTCACTTGCACGAACGCAATCTTCAACATAACCGCATCCTGTTGCACAAGTTCCCACAGCCGTCTTCTAGAACAATGGCCGCCATAATCGTTATTCCGGCCAAAGTGGCTCTTGTATAGCACAAGGTTTTACTTCCACCATGACCACGCCTCCCAATTACTGCCAAAAGATATTTCGAAAACTTGTGGCTTTTTATATCCAACTTAATCTCATTTTTCACATTCAATTACTTAGTAATATATTTAATGAAAGGTTGGAAAGTAGCATATTTGTCGATATTATATATAGGATACCAAAGAATGCTATGACAAAGTGCGAGGGCATGTGGGGGGAGTAAAAACAAATATTTTGAGATTGAGAATCCTTCTCAGTTTTTGTTTGTTTTTTTTGTGAGTTTTTGTGTGAGGAGACAAAAATATCAGACACATAATTATGTTTTTTCCTCATCTGTTTCGAGTTTCTTCAATTGTCCGAAATGTATTACAAACTACTGTTACGATATCTTTGCCTTTCTTTTTTCCAAAGCACAAACTATTACACCAGTTATTTAATTATTAAATTTCTGACATGGCATTAAACACTTCACGAATTCTAATACTTGTATTGAATCAACTGTTTACATATTGTCTTTTAAAAATCAACTTTTCACATTACTTAGTAACAATAGTAATTCACTGTTACTTAAAACATAGTAGACATTTTTACCTGTATTTGGGAGTATTGGATGTATTAAATATAACATATTTTTTGAATAGTTGGCCATATGTCAACATCTTTCATAACAAAAATTGCTCTGAATGACATAAGATTTAACTAATACTGTTGCAGATGTGACAATGGGATATGATATGACATTATTATTATTTTCCTCTACTTCACGACTAAGGATGTTGAGTCGGCTGAATATAAAATCTACTCCAGATTGCAACCAGCTGCCTAAGGAGTAGATCCTGCGACTGTCGATGTCTCCTCAGTACCTTGTACAAAATGTGGACTGTTCCAAATAAAGCAATTTCTTGCACTGCTCTATTGAATGGCCTGGGAGTTTCACCATGTTTTTACACAAATTTTGCGGAACATATGCCACAGCTTCGATGATTATTGATAGAACCTGTGCTTTTAAGCCCTCCATTCGGCTGTTCTAGATTTCCAAACTCTTGTATTTCAAACGTTTCTCTGCCTCCTCCTGCTACGGTTTGATGGCATGGCACAGCAACATCTACAAGTAGACATAATTGTCTCTCCAAATCCCGGATAATAATATCCGGTTTGTTTACCGGTATCGTGCGATACGTTTAAATTCGTTGGACATTCAATATTGTATGTCCAATAGACGTCACCGCCTTTGATGAGCGTTCGTACCACTTACGGCATGTGTTTGGAACTTCGACTAAAACAGAAACTTTAACTATATTCAGCACCTCTACAATTAAAGGTTTACAAATAGAGCATTGATCGATTAAATTCGGTCCATTACAATATTCAAGTCGTTTTTACGGCTTGCTCAACGGTTTCAGGAATCTAATTTATCTTTCGCTGTCCGTCCTCTGTCGCGGTCTTTCAGCATCTCTACATATTTTGGATGGTATTGCTGTTCTCTTTTATAATTTTCACTGCTGGTGCAGGTTGCTTACTGCCCCACAGAAGCGATCCAAATTGAAACAAACCTCTTTCTTCGACGGCATTCATTACATGAATGAAACATCCCTTTTCAAAGCACTTTGTGACATTCAGAAACGCCACCCACCATTCAGCGTTCTCTCCTTTCAAGCTGATGTTTATTGCAACTCACTCCTCCCTTTGTGTAGCACACTCTGGCGAGCGTTTCTCGCCCTTACCCTTTTCATCCTCACTATTCGTTCGAGGCTTATCGCGCCTTTGAGAAATACTCCCCCAGGATCTTTGCGAACTCGATTGAACAATGCGGACTGCGTGGGGAAGAATCTGGATAGGAAAGGGCCGTGAGGAATTAGAAACATCCCAAAATTACTTTCTACCTGATACGATCGGTTTGCACTTGCAGATTCAATCGGCCTGCAAAAAATACAAAATGCCAAATGCAAATATCAATATGTGTTTAAAAATGGATAAGTTAATTTAATTAAATTTCCAGAACCAAAAATATTAGCAGTGTAGTACAAATCAGAAATATAATTAATAATAAAGAAATTAATGTAGTTGCAAGGAAGAAAAATAGAACAGATTGACCTGTTTTGAATACGACGGCTGGTTTTGCCCAACCAGTCATCTCCCATCACCGCCTAGCCTAGCGTAGCACCGCTAGCTTAGACAAGATTCCGACTGATCTCCCGACATGTGTGGCCGTGCTGTGCATGTAAGTGGAATACGCCTTGCCAGAAGACTTCTTTACATTTCCTGCCTGAGCTTTTGTTACGTACACAGATTAAGAAACTGAGACGATTTGTTTTAGAAAGCAACAGCTTCACTTTTGCCCCAGCCGGGAATCTAACACGAAATACAAAATTATAGTTTGTATCTGATAGTGTCCAATATAGAAATATTTTAGGACTTAAGTGACTTAATCGACATCTTGGCCATCGCCTCGCTCTCCGTTTTGCCCTACATCGGTCTAATGACGTTACTAACCATTGCAGCATTTCACTTTGCTTTTCCTTTTGCATCGAGCGCCGTAGCAGTAAGTCCGTTTAATGGCCCGCCCTCGCGTCGCCTGCCGTCGCCGCCCGCGCCCGCCGCGTCGCCCTTTCGCTCGATGGCCTTCTTGGCGCAGCGGCCGTCGCCGGC
>BOPP01000070.1:5964298-5986968 GCA_017312745.1 Gryllus bimaculatus | reverse complement strand
GAACGGGCCGACTCGTGCTGCCGCGATGCCGCCACCCAGACGCTGACCACACGCTCGCTTCTCTTCTTAGTTCGACGACGGCTCTGGGAAGGAATTAGTTGCCTGAAGAGCGTCGTTCACTGGGAGATCCTTGGATCCGAGTCGCGACCATGGCACATTTGCGACACATGTCACGTATGACAATTGCGGATATGTTCCACAACAAAAGAGGTCCCCACGCGATATTTCTTTCCGCATCCTTGTTTCCCACTGTCCCTTACACTCACACTTACATGAAAAAGTACTACCATAATGTCGGGAGGCTGGTCCAGAGGTCAGACCCCTCAAGTTGACATGAATGTCAGCGCCGGATCTCATCATCCAGCACCATCCTCACCAACGTTTCATCGAGGGAGGATTGCCGCCACCTTCCGGGATATAACATTCACTATACGTAGGAGATTAATTGACATAGTAATTAATGCATACAGAATCTCTAAATACACACGTTTCACTCCCACTTCTTTTGTATTTTCTGCTTCTCTTCCACTTTTCTCTGACTTTTCCTAACATTGTCCTTTCTGTTTTCGGTCCCTTTTTCCTTTTTCTCGGTATTTTTTCTCCGACCTCCATCTTCTTTTTATATTATTTCTTGCTCTCTTTTGTCACTTTTTTCCTGTAATTTTGCTCATCTTCTTTTTTTGTTTATTTGATCTTTCACTGGATCTTTTGTCTCCTCTTTCCTTTATACATCAATTATCATTTTTCTCATCTGTCCTTCCTCTCTCCGCCTATTTCTAGGTGCCTATTTCTTTGTACTTCTAATTCTCCCATTCTTTTCCGTCCTGTTTGTCTTTTTCATCGTCTTTCTTTGCTTTACTGCGGTTTTACTCTGCATCGCAACAATTTATTCTTCGTTATCTTCCTCTACATCTTCCACATAGCTTCAATATACCATTTTCATATATAACTTTATATCGTTGTTCTCATTTCGCATGATTTCCTTTTAGAATTTGCTCATTACTTTGGAAATTTGCAATGAAATTTTTCCTTCAATGCATTTGAGTAACTTTCATTTAATTAATGTTGGTAAAAGGTCATTACATCACAGCGCACATACTAGGGCGTATTGCCCGTTCATATATTTTGCGCGATTCCTCATACTGGTGTGAATTTTGCTGCTCTAAGTAATGTAATCCTGTACAATGTAAACTTACATTACGTTTAAGCACCTAAGTGGCGTAGGAATTTTCCATGATGTATTGTTAATTCTGAATAATTTTCAGCAATGTACTGCGTTGGCAGTAGAACGTGTATCTGTACAACTTCATGTTTATTCGAGAATTAAACAACCGAGAGAATAGACCAATGAGAACTGCCAAACGTAGAGGAACATTCTAAAACCGGTAAGAATCAAAGAGGACTTTTCTGCAAAAGTTATGCAAAAGGGAAACAAGCGTGACATTGTATTATTTTACGGTCACGTAAATTATTGTTTTAAGAATACTCAAGGTAGGGTTCCCTGCTTTGCATTGCGCACGGAAAGACAACGCTACTGAAGAGTTGCAGAGCTCTCCCGGCCTGCTTCACCGGAGCTATGCCCTCAATCGATAGTGTCTGAATAAATAATTGCGTTGCGTGAATGGTAGCCCGGGCGGCCTGTTTAGGAATGTATCCACGAACCGCTCTGACCTTGAAGTTGTCTGCTATGCGTGACGGCGGGGATTAAAGCTGAAGTCTGAGTCTGAATCATTGAAATCGCTTTTTCGTGCCATAGCTAATAGTGGTTTGGTAGTTGTTCAGATTAGTAGCAATAATAGTAGGTTATCATCCATGTAAATCTATTTGAGCACAAATTTGGTGTGGGTTTGAGGTGTAATTTTGTTCATTTTATTTAAAATGGATACATTTTAATACACATTTGGTCAATGAAAATCGAAAAGTGAGCAAGATATAATTTCATTTCCTTCTATTTGCCAGGCGAGGTGAATATTACCTCCAGAATCCATTTTGGTAATTGAAGGCCGAATCCTTTGTCCAACATGTACGCGTTAATACTTGTCAGCAACTCCTTTCTGAAAGCGACAGAAATCAGAGATTCAGGCAGAGCAAAGCAGTGACTAATGAACGTGAACTCCCTCACAAAATGAGGATCATTTCCATACGTACAGTAATTCTTCACTGCAACCTCATTTTCGCTTCAATGAAAGGCAGAGAGTCATGAGGAAGGAAACATTATGAAGAGAGGCGAAGTGTTCAAATGTGTACCAGATCATTAAAAGTAATGTCTGCATCATCAACATTTCATTAGCATATGAAAACAACATAATTTTCTTGAAAGTTATTTCACTCTTAACGTAAATAAGTGACTAACTATATCCACAAAGCATATTTCGTTGCTACGTTATTCATTCAAAACACATTTTCGGGAACTGTTGTGTGAAACGCCATAGAACAAGCGATTCAAACATTCACGAAGGGCTTCATGCCACAATATACAGGATGTTCAAGGAGGAAACGCCATAAATTCGAAAATAAGCTCATTGACAATTTTAAGCATATTTTCTCGAATAATGTACGTGGATATTTGAAATGCATTAGCCGCAATAAGCACACAACAGTTGGTTTGAAAAAATATTTCTAGGTCAAAATTGTGAGTTGTTTGTTATTTAGAAAATAAATGCATATATTTGTTCAGAAAGAAAAAATAACACAGAAATGAAAAGTATCCAATTTACACAATTCTACTGTTTTTCTTATTTCTTGCTTAATTTTTTCTTTCTGAAGAAATTTATTAATTTCTTTTGTAAATAATAAAAACATAACATGTTTCTGGAGCGTTTCTATGCTTTTATAATGCTAATTGTTGCCTAAAAATCATTTTTTAAAACAACTTTGGAGTCCTTATTGCGGCTCAGCCATTTGGACTATCAAAGTACTTTATTATACAAAATATGCTTAAAATTGTCTTATGAACTTATTTTCGTAGTTTCGACGTTTTCTCCCCAGTCATCCTGTATATAGTTACACACCCGCGATTTCATAACAATTGTCACTGAAACAATCATTTTAACGTGCTAGAGTATGCAGAAAACATGGAATGTGGAAGGGATAATCTGATTTACAATTGAATATTAGCAACTTAATTTAATATAATTTTATTTCTGGAGCTGGAATTCATCATTGGCATCGTTGAGAACTTGCCGCACCAGAAAAACGTTGAAAAATGTTTAAGCATGCCATGAAATTAAAACTTTCAACAGAAAGTAAAAATCATGTGAAAAAATGGAAATGAAATGTGCAATTTGCCACAGGCGTGCGAAAATACCGAAAATATTTTGTTTTCCTTCTGCAAACAGAAAGTGAAATAAATTTAATGGCAGTTCATAACTCTTATTTTATAAAATTGGAGCAATATTGATTTGGAAAAATTAAAGTTCATCCTTGGGATCTGCATTTTTTAAATAAATCTATATAAAACTAATTAATTGAATTTTCATCCACATTCAGTTTGCTTATATTTGGTACATGCAGCTAGAATCAATTGAATATTAGCCTTAATCTTCCTTCATTCCTATTGCTTACTACGCTATCGCACATGCCATCGCACTATCACCTATTCCATCATCAAAAAGTGAAGTGAGCCCGCCAGTGACATTAGTTGACAGTGTACCAGTCCCCCGCGAGCGAGCCCAGGACGCTCGAATCGACGGCGTTCGAGAACGGAGCGCTCGAGCGAGTACGAGCGAGCAAAGGCACCGCGTTGTAGCTGTCGAGGACCTCCCGGAGTGCGCGGGCGCCGCGGCGCGGGGGCACTGCGGGGCGTCGCGGAGCAGCTCTGACAGACGGCAGCCATCGGACGCAGCTCAACCGGGATCAAAGGCCATCGCGGTCGTCCCGCTCTGGGCGGTTATCTCGTCTCATGACGTATTAATTAGCGCGCTAGCGAAGCTCTGTGCTCGCGCGATGGGAGGTAGTGCGAGCGTGGGTAACTAGCAAGGAACGCGTCCAATATAAATACGCGGGACGCAGCTTTGAGACACCAAGCGACTGCATCTTGAGATCCTCGCCCACAATGTCGATGGTATATTGCTTTGGGAGTACTCATGTAACATCTCTGCTTTATTTTGGTCTGCAATTATCTGTGTACTACTCTTTGCGGCATGTTTAAACTAGTGGTGCTAAATAATGGCACAAACGTTCTCGTTTTAGTTTTCTATTTTCTTTAGTCTCGGCTAGCTATTCGGACTTGCAACACACTCTTACCTGCTGCCATCTATAGCCGCCCAAAATACATTTTTGAAATTACCTTAAATTTTCGGTTTACCAATAGAAGGACTGAAATATTACTTTAATGATATTAAAGAACAATAAAACCTCCCTCTAAGTGTTCATTTAACCGAAAAATGTGGAGCCGTTCTTAAGAAAATTGCGTGAAAGCTCTAGTGTAAATGCGTTTGAGTTTTCGAAAAATTTAATTGGAAGTCATTTAAAGCACCTCCACTCACAAATGCAAGAATGCATCCAAATTGCTGGAAATGCACATATTAAAGGCATTTCAAATTATTATAAAAATAGATTCAAACTTTTTTAAATTTCTTGTAAGAATAGAGTACAATTCACTTATAAAGGTGGCATTGGTACAATTTTTACGGTTAAACATTTTCATTGGTTGTCTTCCTTCAACTACAAAATTGAAGATTTTTCTTTCAAATGAAATTCGTTGTCCATAATTAGTTCTTTCAATTAGGTCATGTTTTGAAAAAGTTTTGAAACTTTTAAATGTTTTCGGGCTTTATTGCGTTCAATATTGCAATTTTAAAAAATAACAAAATCAAGATTTTCTCAAAAAGGCTGCAAATTTTGTCTTTAGGTGGGGATAGTGCGAAATGTACTCCATAAGATGACATAAACGTCATATTGCTCTATTCTTTTGTTTTTTTTTAAAATTGTAATTTTTTATTTGAAACTCGCATTGTAATATTTATATCAGTGGAAATTTGTTTATATTATTGTATTTATGAGTACATATACTTTAAATAATGTCACATAAAGTCTATCGAAAACTCAACAATTTTCTAATTAAATGCTGCATTTAATGCAACAATTCTAAAAAATTCTGCATTTTCAGATTTCTCAAAAATTGCTCTAAATCTTTTCTTCAAACTTAACCAACGGGTAGTATTTATTGCACAGTTAAAATTACATAAAATTCATTTTTATGTATTTTTTGTTTTTCAAAAATGACAGAAATATTTTTTAAATTATCTCTCACGCCGTTAATATGCTCATTTCCAGCGATTTGTAAACATTATTATATTAGCGATTAGCGAGTTAAAGTGCTTCAAATAACTTTAAATAAAATTTTTCGAAAACCCAAAAGTTCTCCCTGAAATGATCTTCCCATTTTGCAGCTACAGTAGCGCATTAACACCCTTTATTAAAACCGGATCCAAAATGTTCAATGAAAATTGACATTTATGATGAGGTTCTACTTTTCTTTATTATTCGTAAAATAATATTTTGGGACTGCTATTAGGAAACCGAAAAGTTGAGAAAATGTTAAAAAACTATGTATTTTGGGTGGCAATAGATGGCAGCTGGGACGAGGATGGGTAAAAGACCGTAAAATCTGTCCACATCAAGGAATTTATAGAACTGCACTACGAAAAAGTCTGCCATTCTGTAGCACCACTAGTTTAAATTGCAGCGGTATCCCTTGCAATTACTGGGTTAATAAAAAAATATTTTATATTATTTAAAGATCTAACATTTGAAAATATATTTCGTTAATATTTTTTTATCTTCAATGTAGTTGTATGAAGACATCAAAAAACTTTCTTAGGAAGGCGATGTCTTTATCCGTTTTAGAAAATTCAGAGATTTTTTCGGAAATCGGATCTACACCATTTGTATAATCATTCTTTATTCTATTAGAGGGAAACCTTTAAAGAAAAAATTCAAGCCATATTTTAGATAATTGTGTAAATGAGGCGGTTTACATCCAGCATTACATATTTTTTCTTTGCGTTGGTTATTCGAGAATGCAAAAACGGCATTGACGGAGTAAAGCGAAACCTCCGACTTCTGTTGAACACAAAAACTTCCATAGAAACAGTACTCCCTTCATTTTGCATCTCGTTCCCTAGTGGACACAGCATCGATATCGAAACGAAGATAAAACGCGCCCTCGGGATACGTGAGATGGATGTTGCAGAGATACAAGAGAAAGCAAAACAAATACCTTGTCGAACACGTCCCTTTGAGTCTGCTACGGTTCCAATTATGTTTATGGTGATGTTTCTTAATAAAAAAAGGAAACAAAATTTCCTCCCAATCAACGATAAAAAAAAGTTAGTTAATTTCAATGCCATTATTAGAAAATGTTTGATACTGCATGAGAATTTTCCATAATTCTAGAAATTTAATGTTCGTTGTAATACTTCTGGTAGAGGACATCATTTTATTCCGCGATTTATTCAATTTCTTTTGCTCAATAACACAGAATTTGTGACTGACATGAAACCGATGTCCATGACAGCTGTTGCATCTATCACACTGATATTTAGAACAGGTGTCCCTCTTCCATGTACGTTTATTACGTTTAACATTTGAAGTACCCATTTCTGTTTCATGTTCCGAAACATAAATTTAAAATTACTGAAATATGGAGTTGAAAAACATTCTTGTGTATGTTATCGTACAAAAACCGCGTAATAAAAAAAAAGAGTGAAGAGGGGCAAACCTTCTTCGAAAATAATTGTAATAAGGGAAATTCGTTCAAGTAAAAAAGTACATTAATTGGAGTTAAAAATAATTTTGTCCGTAAGATTAGATTTTAATACGATGAAAATGAAAGTATGACGAACTAACCTCTCCTACAATATTTGCAAACATCTATTAATTTAAAATTTAGATAATATTACCCGCGAAAAGCTGAAATTCTTTCATACATCGAGAATGTATCATACAATCATTGGAGTTAAAGAAGTCAAGAAGATAATGAAGAATCTTCTCAAAAATAAGATTACCTTGTTTATATACAGCAAATAATTCAATGTGAAATCTAGCAACCTGCTAAGCAGTGCTATGCGATGCTTTAAAAAATAAATTAACTTAAAGATATTTTCAAGTTCAAAATTAAAATAATAACGATATTGAAAAGAAATATATCTAAGGAAAACAATCAAATAGATCAACAATCAAATAATTCTTTGATCAAAAAATTGTTAGGTTTTAATTCAAGGAAAATAACTCACTAATTTTCCACCTGAATTTGACATTTATTGTTTATTTATTTGTACTTATTTCTTTGGCAGTTTTTTAATTCACATAAACGAATATTAGTAATTTTTTTAATTAATGAAATTTAAAATTAATCAAAATAATTAATATCTTCATTACACTCATTAGCGAGAAAAAATTGATGCACGGCTGAATTCAGAATCATTACGACACACGCAACTGATAATAGGTCTTTATCTCCTCATTTGTTATCATCCTTAGCCATCTCAATAATTGGAAATTCAAGTATTTCGTATTCAAGTGCAACAGTCATTTCTTAAAACGAGGGTAGCGGGAGGAAATGATTGTTTCATTGATGGAGAGAGCGCTTTTTAACATGAAAATATTTTTTTTTGTTATTTAAGTTTGCATCAACTTCTAGGTTATTAGCGACCACTATTGCTTGCAACGCTATGGTAACTGTGAGGATGACACGATATGATGATAGGGAGTGAAAGGACGAACCCAATACAACCATGCCCTAGGCGGATCCTTTGATCTGAGATCGCTACGACACTTGCCATAGCGATCTCGATCACCGGATCGACCATGAAAATAATTTGTATCCCAAGAAGAAAGACATTACGCCTCTCGAAGAGTTTTCGGAACCCTAAATGGTAAATCGTTTTTCTAAACTGCAGTAGGGTGCACACCGTTCAGAAATTCAAATAGGAACATTTATCCCCCACACATTTGGATATCTGATGGACCCCCATTATCTGCTGGCAAAGAGTGCGTGGTTGGGAGAGTGCCACTTCAATGTGTGTCTTCACGACTATTAAAGCGATTTTTTCGCCGTTTAGTTCGAATAGCAGTGCAATGGCTAGGTTGCGCTGTTTCCAATGCAGTAAACGCCATCCGGAAACATGTCTTGTTAGCAACGCGCTATGGCTCATTTTGTAGCACTTGATGGAAACAGAGAAATTGGGGTAATGTAATATGGTTTCTGCAATTAAAATAAAAAACCTTATTTGTTATCACTAAGCTGAAATGCCAATTAAATAGAAATCGAGAAAGGTCGAGGTCAAGTCGTCAGATGTTTTCGATCTCCACTTTTGGAAGAAAATACAGAATTTCAGTAAAGTGAGTTATATAAATCTTCAGAATAACAGTTTGACTATAGTATGTAACTAGCCAGATGAAGAATTCACTTGTTATTTAACCAGAAGATTGGGGATAATCGAGAGGATAAGTTGTGAAATAAAGATCGAATTTTTAAATAAAAAAATTGTCAGTGCATAGCATAGAATGTTTTGTTATGCAATTATATTTAAAATTGTATTTATAAGGTTTTCTGTCACGATCATGTTTATTTTTAGCCTTACTACGAACTTACGTATTGAACTATCGTATCGTGGGGCCCTGGTTTCGAAACAATGAATAAATCTTGTTCCTAAAGATAGTACATCACTTCTCCAAATATGTTGTGTAGTTAAAATGCACGATTTGTGGGTCATAGATACCAAAAAATTGGTTGACGGCAAAACGTCCGTCCGTCCATTTGTCTGCGGTCATCGCAAGCTCATAAACCGCTCAGACTCAGCCATCTGCAAAACTGATATTCCCCGATCGATCTGAACGAACTCGAGGCTCGGTGAATTTAACGGATATTTTCATTTTGGGGAGTACTTTACATGAAGCCTTAACATTTTTTTATTTGTCTCAAAAACAGCTCAAGTTTTTATTACACCTTTTCCTCGGATAACGCAAAGAATGTTTGAGAATGGAACCGGTCGTTAAACACTCTTGATTTTCAAAAATTGTCACAGTTCAATTTTTTTTCGGCGCCTTTCTTCAACTACAATATTGTTTTTTCCTTCAGAAAAATCTGTTCTTTGAAAACCTCTTTAGATAAAGTCAGCTACAATATTTCGAAACTTCGAGTAATTTTTGCGTAATATTGCGTAAATTTCAGGCATTTTTTTAAACAGTTATATTTTAAAAACGATTCCATTTTTTAATTTTTTCCTTCGGATAGAGCAAAAGACTTAGAAATTTACGGCCTCATTTTCGTTAAGCTGTTTCAATTTTCAAAAATTCCCAATGTTACAAATAATGCGATAAAGATGTGCTTTTGTAGCGTCGCCAGTTTCTTTTCCATATTTTATTTGGAGAGAGCATGAAATATATTCAAATATTACAAATTTGCATGTTGACAGTGTCAAAACAACCATCACATTTATCATGCTGTCGGGACATGTAAACAGTTCAATCTTCATATTCACGTGTACATGTATGATGCCATCTGCATGTGCATGCTAATAAGTCGTACCCTTTGAAATAAACAAGGTGTTAATACTGATGGTTCTAGTAATTGGCCAAGTTCACAAGGTGAAATCAGAAATTTATGTACAAAAAAAGCGCTAAAACAATAATGTTTGAGAATAAAACATTTCAATGAAATTACAACAGTTCTATTTCGGGAATAAAGATAATTTCTTATCAGTTCCGTCTTTCTCTCTAGTGATTCAATTTTCGCATTTGGATATATGCATCAATTCCCATTCATTCCGTGATCCATAGTTCCAAGCCGGCGCGTTGCAGGTCGGACGTGCCAGCTCTCCGCTCCGCGGCGTTACTCAGTGAGACCGTTCTCCTAAGTGAAACAGTTCTTAAACTGTGATCAGTTTTGTGTTCCCAGTGTGTGCAGGCCCGCCTTATCCGGCCCCGTCCCCTAAGTACATCAGTTATTATAATCGGTGATACTGGTGTTCCAGCGTGGGCGTGAAGTCCCCCGCTTTCGATCAGGCCAGCGATACCGCCCGCCCTCGAGTTACGGCACCAGAGTTATGGTCGGAAGAAGAATACACTATCACCACAGCGCGTTGAACACTACAGCTGCCTGCAATACCACCGCAACAGAGCCAACTGGCTATCGACCAAGTCAGTGCCAAATCCACAACTGCAACAAAGACCTCCAGAAGGCACAGCCTTAAAGGTTCAACCTATTGACATCGAACCTAACTTTAACTACGCGTTCGAAGCAGAAGAACAGAAATGTACAGCGCTCCTCGGAGACACTGTGTATTTCATCGACTTCCAAATCAGTACAGATGCATTTACTTTCCTCCCTGATGTCAAGTTGTTCTCTGCTGAGCTAAACGACTGACAGCGAGTTGGTATAGTACGCCCACCGCAAGCGTCGTATCGGTGAAATAAAACAGCACAGTTTGAAGCAACTTGCAAAGCATTTAAACAACTCGCACAACACGGAAAGACGCCACAAGCCAAACGTATGAATGAAATCACAGCCTCCAACAAACACCTCCGGCTATATTTATTCCTAATGTTTAGTAAAAGTGCCCTCGTCTCACAGAGTACACGTGAACCTCGGCAAAATAAATTTACATAATAAATGTACAACAATGAAGCTAAAAAAGTCAACCCAGA
Source organism: Gryllus bimaculatus (assembly GCA_017312745.1). Taxonomy (NCBI): domain Eukaryota; kingdom Metazoa; phylum Arthropoda; class Insecta; order Orthoptera; family Gryllidae; genus Gryllus; species Gryllus bimaculatus. The sequence continues at coordinate 5,976,315 of BOPP01000070.1, read as the reverse complement.
GACAATAGAAAGCTACCAGAGCAGTTATAAAATTCCTAATGAAAAAAAGCAATGTACCACACTACAACTAAAGAAAAGGCATTTCGAGTTTTTCCTTAGGCACGTACACCCATCGTATGAGCAGAGATTTATTTAAGTGATTAGGAATTGGGTCACAAGTCCAGGAACTCATAACATTCGCCATAGATTGACAAAAGACCCACATGCCTTTATCTACGTCGACCTAGAACCACGGCGAATATCGCAGTATCTCTACCAAACATTACTACATTAATGCATGGCCAGTCAGTCTCGAACCGCCGTATAAAAGAAAGAATAGGTGCATGTATACGATGCCAACAGTACAACATCATCGTGTACTGCAACGAAGTCTACCTATGATGTGTAAATCGCGGAGAAGCCACACCTTACCGAAATGCTTTGTAAAAGATAAAACAAAACAAACAACATGTGCACTTGCGGCAAAGGACACCCGGCAACTACAAAGCGCTGCAGAGACATACAAAGAACTTATCAAAACAACCAACAAGTGATCGACAAAAAAACTTCGAGGCAAAAAAACACTACGCCAAGACAGTACAACCACGCTATGGAAGATGTTTCAGTGTTAAGTCTTACTCAGAATGCCCGGTCGGATCCCTGCTAATACTCGCCCTAAATGTTCGTTCGTATCATACCCGCTTTAACCAATCAGATAGAGATATCGGAATGTATTAATGAATCATTTTCAAGATTTGAAAATCTTAAACAGGCAAGCAGAACAGTATAGTTCGATGTGTAATCTGCACACGTTCTTATTTCAAATTAAACTGATTGTATAACCATAGTGGCATTATAAGATAGCAACATGATTGCAATGGTCCTCCTACAGCCACAACCAAGAATTATTTTTCTTCCTTCAGAATTATTAATTGACATTATGTTATAGACGAAACCCATTTCACCAAGAGAATGTATATTCTCAATCCCTGGCTATGTGACCTACAACACACAACATCCAGATGGTTACTGCTCATGGAGAACTCCATTCATGATACGGAACAAACATCAAAACATCATGAACTAAAAACATACAACTGTTGAAATACCTAGCCAGGGCAACTCTGTCCAACTTCAAGATCTATGCGGCCCAATCAAACGTAATGCCGTGTACTGTCACCCTAGCATAACATTTCGAGGCAATGTTCGAACATATTCTCCAACAATTACCGGCAACAAGATTTCATGTAGGTCGGCGCACTTACCAATGCAAGCTGTGCACCTGGGGTCAGACTAATACACCAAAGGTAGACCCTTTAAATGTGTTCTTAGAAATAATTCTTACACCCAGGTCCACTGGAGAACCTACATATCTGGCTACTGACAGAACAAATTCCGCACCTTCTAGACTCCTACATTATATAACAGGTATTTCAATTGATAAAAATCTCGTATAAACAAATCATGTTATGCTCGTCAGCTCATGCCCGTAATACTGACCATCAGCTCGCAAGTGTCACAAAATCTTCCACCGCCAAACTCTAACAAACGCACAGACTGGGACAAATTTCGTAAATAATATAGATATAGATTACTTGCTTAAATGTGCCAGCTGCATAACCCGGAGATATCGAAGAAGCCACAGAACATCTGACTAACTCATTCAACATGCGACTTGGGACTCAACGCCTCAAATGTTCAACGTAAGCAATACACAATTCCCAAAACATAAGAGAAAAATCGAGAAAACGCGGCCTACGATCGTTTATGATGACAACCAGCGCCTCTGAAGACCAGAAACAACTTCAATAGAGCCTCCAGATAGTGAAGGTTATTGAACAACTCAGAAATGATCATTTGCACAATATGCCAGTCAAAACTCCCATGCCACAAACAACATTCCGATCTGGAGGGTTAGTAAGAAAATAACGCCCACAAATTCAAATACCACCTATAAGGAAGAATCTGGATGAACATTGGCAAAAGTGCCATAGAGAAAGTGATGCATTTGCTGACACTTCTCTTCCGTATTTGACCTGTATCAACTCCATGACCAATGCAATTGAGAAGACAGTAACTTCGATTAATACATGCTCCCTGTCAGTTATCGCTCCTCAAACGCAATCTTTTTCTATCTTAATGAAGTTAGAGAAACTATTCAGCGGTTTTATAAGCTAACACAACGCCCAGGTTACGACCTAACACAGGCAAGTCCTGCGAGAATTATCAACGATAGCTTATTGAATTTATCACTTGCTTTCAATGCGATTCTCCGACTCCAACCATTCTCTGGACAATGAGATAGCACAGATCATAGCGATACCTAAACAGGAAACCACCTAACATGTCATCTTTATCGCCAATAAGCTTGTTCCATTCTTATTCAAAGTATTCGAAAAATCTTACTCCACGTTTAAACCTCTATCGCAGAAATAATCCATGACACCAGTGGATTTAGAGACAACACTCACATCGAACAAGCGCCGAGTTGTTGAACGTTATTACTCACATGTCTCGAAAGAAAAGGCTACTGCGATAGCGTATTTCCTTGAGTTATACAACAAGCTTTCGACAAGGTATTGGCACGAAGACTTCTGTATAATTAATTACTCTGCCATGGATACTTTACCTACTGATGAAGTCATATCTATCTAACACCACTTTCAATTAAATCAAGAAGAATTATCATCCTTCCCCCCCCCAACCCCATTACAGGAGCCTCAGCAGAGTGTGTGGGTCTGTTATTATACCTTATATACACAATTGATTTGCCACAAATGAAGACTCCACTGCAACGTTTGCGGACGCGACAGCAATTTGGCTGTGATGAGACCATTCCAGCATTCACCAAATCTCCAGAAGCGCATTCTGAACCATTGAATGGGTAAAGATGGCGTATTCAAGTAATGCCTCAATCTAAAAATATCATATTTACCCTATCCAAAAAAGGAGTGTGCCTTAAACGCTACAGCCTAAAACAATGCTATACTCTACACCAACTACTTCAGATTAATAATCTGCGATTATATGAGGAACAAACGAAGCTTACATGGAGGAACCAATAACTGCAAAAAGAAAGACAGAAGCACAAATCAATTCTCACATTATCATTCCGCTCATCACCGCACTCAAACCTTTTCCTTAGACAACAAGTCTCCTCTAAATCAATATAGGCCTATCTGGAGCTACCCGGATCAACTCTGGGACGATCCGCTAGCAAGTCAACATTGAAATACTCAGACAGATTCGATACAAAATTGCATATAGAGACTACCAGCCAATGCACCGTGGTAACGTAACGAACTGAACACTACGTCGACGACCCAACGGTACCCATTAATATGAAGTAATCCATCAGCATCAGCACCACCTTACAGAGGCGGTTAAACAAACATTCAAATCCATCAGCATCATCTATTGCGATAATAGCGAGGAAGTTCACCGGACTGAAAAGTCCATCTGGAATTCCATTCGCTTCAAACACCACATGCCCGATGTCATCTGTCATTTAATGCATAATTACAACAACATTTACCTGGAATGTTTTTTAAAAAAAAACAGATTGTATAAACAGAATAATAAAAAAAAAAAAAATTCCGTGATCCAACTCTGGCTTCAAGAGCCACCCAAAACTTTATACCGCTTGCTAGTATAACAGATCAAAAATATGTGAACATAAAAGCGTTCGTTATTACCCATTAGAGTTCAACATGGAAACACTCTCACGAAGAACAAAGCCAGTTCCAACGCATCAACAGACCAAACACCAGACTACAAAATTCACTCGCAAGCTTATAGCGCCGTTAAGGAGAAACGACGTACTCTCCGCGAAGATCTAAGACAGCAACAGGCAGCCGGCTACAGAAGGGCGTTCGCCTTTGCTGTTCGCTCCGCATTGCCGTGCGACTCTTAATCCGCACACAGGAGTCTATTCATAAGCGCAGGAAAGGTTATACTATTGGGCGCGTCCACAGAGAGGATATTTTCTCTGTGCAAACAAGCGAGGCCCGTAAAAAAAGACGATCGGGTAATTGATCGAGGGGGAGGCTTTAAGCCACAAAGGAACTTGATCCCGCGCTGATCCACCATGACGTCGATGCGGGGGTGGCTGGAGAGCCAGCCGAGGGAAGGGGAAGAGCTGAAAAGGGGATTCAGGGCTGCGAGGAGAAGGGATAACTTGTAAATGGAGGGGTCAGGGCCGAATAGGAAACAGAGGAATGAAATGTATGGTGTAGGTACTGACATGAATGTGATATATAGAAGAACACACAAAATTAGTCATGTGAGTGGGAAAGATCTGGCACTGAAAAACTCAAATTTTGGATGAGCGATAACACGTGTTGTAAGTTTGTTAACCTGCAAAAAGTGCTGAGATCTCTCCTCAAACGGGCAAGACGAAGGAGGCTCTGAACATGTTTAATGGAATATAGTAGTAGTTGGTGCGAATAAGGGAACTTGATCCTTTAGAGGCGTATCATTCGTTAGAGAGGGGAGGGAGCTGAATGTTTGCTAAAGAACTGAGAAAATATCGCAAACACTGCATGAAACTCGGACTCACTTCTTGAAATTATTGAAGAAACTGAAAAGAGAGCGAAACTGGATTAAATACGGATTTAATACTTTTCGTAGGAACGACCAGTTGTTCGGTGGTTTGGAGACGTGACTAAGACTCTATGGAACTCTGAGGGAGTGACAACTAACAGAAGATTCCACCATTCCGGCAATTAAGAACAGATCTAGTGGAAATCACTTATGATACAATTGTAACATCATGAAGGGAAAACTGTAAAGCGATGAGGGATCTGGAGAGTCGAGAAACGGTTTAATGGTCGAGCAGTCCTATGAGAGGTGGCCGCGAAGAAATCTAACATGAGCATGGGTGGCTTGTTTGGAGGAGATCCAGTAAAAGAACAATAAGGTCTTGTTAACAAGGTTGATGTTAAGGTAACTGTGCTGAAGGATAATCTGAATTTGAAAAATGATCGCGACCTAATCAAAACGATGGTTTGAGATGTAGGTCGGGAGGATAGCAAAAGATTTCTAGCAAACGAAAGGTCGAGGTTCCATTCTTTTGATATGACCTTTACGAATTCAAAGGCGTATTTTGATTTCAAAAGCGTTTGTGTTATTATTATTATTTATAACATTATTTCCCATCAAAACTAACAGTTTAATTAACAAGAATATAAGTGACAATATGGAGCTCTAACAAAGTTGTTAGAACTCAAAACTGCCTAAAAAACAAACATTTTCTACAGATTTACAGATTTCATTTTAACCTTGTATTTGCCTTCATAAGTGTCACATATAAGCGTATTTACGCTAATCAGATAAGCTGCACAGTCATTACCATATTCTTTACGACCGGCAATGCAGCTGCGGTGATGTCATTCGGGATTTGGAGTGTAACGGGTCACAGTGAAGGCCACGATGAACAGGCGTCCAATGAAAACGAAGTTCAGTCTTCATAAATTGAACACACATAAAGCAGCTTAACGAGTGAACATGAAAGGGAACGAATAAGCACGCATATAAAGCGTTTTGAAAGCTGTTCGGATCGGATGCAAGCGAAATAGTGGAGTGCAATCAGAGAAGACAGCGCGAGGTCGTGGATATAAAATTTACAGCTGTCTACAAATGCATTTAATGATAACGAAATATTTCTTAACCTATAAGGAAGAGGTAGAGACACAGGTGGAAAAATTGCTGAGAGACAATAAAAACATTTGTAATCATTCCACAAATGAGAGCTATAGTACATATCGGGTCCTATACAAGACTCAGACTCTGCCAAAACTGTTGGAAACTACACCAAGATTGGTATTGTTGGCCCCTGATCGACGGTGGTTTTGGAACAATTCATTAGCCCTCAGGTAACAGTTGAAATGTAGCGTTCATCAATTAAGAACGGGTTAGGGGATTGTTGAATGGAAGTAACTCGCTAACGAGAGAAATTGATTGGCTCGGTGGTTCCCATGGCAACAGCAATCACGCAATTCTCGCCTCTGGGCTTTTCCTGGATGTTGCAATAATCCATTCCCCCAAGTTAGGGCAAATGCTGCTGCGACAGGATGCGCGTTCATCGTACCTCATTATCGATACACCTGTATGTTTCAACGCAACACTACTAATTCAGGCACTGACAACAAAAACTCGGAAAATGGCTTTTCAAACAAAATTTACTAACTTACAATGTCCGTTTGAAAATTGTATGATATTTGCAGAGAATAAATAAGTGGTAATAGTGTTCTCTGCTCTAATGAGAAAGCGTAACGCGTTTACACTATTCACATAAAATCTACATTATTTTTAATCCTATTTCTCAATTCCAACGAACCTGTTCTCAGTCGCTTCGAAGCATTTTGTTTCCAGCGCATCGTTTATTATAACTTTCGCCGCCTGTGAATGGCGACTGCGATAGGCACGCCGCGGTCGCGCAGTGTTACTCGCGGCGGTTAACGCCATTCGCAGAGCTCACCCGTCCGCGAGTCGCCGCTGGCGCCGGGCGTCAGTGCCGGGGGGGCTCGACACGCAGCGGCGGGCGGTAATGCGAGCGCAGCGAGAGGAGAGCTGGCTGCGGCGAGCAGCGCCGGGCGGGCGGGGCGAGAGCTGAGCGGGGCGCGATTCCGGGCTGCCTCCGCAATGCGGGCGTCGCGTCGGGCGCCGTTCCCCCCCCGCCGCTCCGCGGCGCGGCGCCTCTGGCCGAACGCGCCTCGCCCGCCCGCCGCCGGCGCGCTCTCCCCGCCCTGCGGCCCACGCCCAGCCTCAGCCCACGTCCGCCTGCTCGCAGCCCCGCCACGTGCCCCCGCGGCACGCTGCGCAACGCCGCGCCGAGCGCCTTGCCCTCGGCGCCTCGCCGCCCCGGCCGCCCTGCGTCACGCGCCCGTACGCTACCGCTGCCGCCGACGCCCCCGCGCCCCGCTACGCGCCACGCGCCACGCGCTGCGTACGCCCCTCCGTGCGGCCGCGAGTCCATGACCTCTCTAGGCTCTAGGGGGCGCGCGTCGGCGAGAAGCTGCAGCTCATGAGGGTTTGCTGATTTCTCGGAAACACTTGCAATAATAAAAAATCATAACTGATGTAGTCTTGTTTGTTTGAAGATTTGCGTTATTTATAACTATGAAATATCTACATTATGCATTTTTTTTGTGCGTAAAAATTGAAAGAAAACTAAGCAGCTCCCCACCACATGAGAGGTGTCTGTGGTTTCATTAGATACCTAGGAACTCGGAAAAAAATCCGAAAGCAATGAGCCATTTACGATTTTGACTGAAAAATGCAAATATGTGATTGAGTTGTTTCGCCTATTCTCATACAGGACGTACCGACTCACTTATAACACTCAGTGCGTCATTATTTATGACACAGTTGACGTAATACGACGTAATGCAAGGCTCCAAGGACAATGTCACCCGCCAATAAGTATTTGATATTCTGTTGCGTTTTCGACGTGAATCTCTTTTGGTATTAAAGAACTTCTGTGCTGTTTATCTCTATATTGTAGTCTTCGTGAAGGCTGTGTTTTAATACCTAGTAGATATCAGAGTTATGCGAAATAATTTTATTTCTTCTTTTTTAGTAGTGCTTTGGAAAATAATTTTGCGTGATTTTTTTCAACAGCATTTTTTCTGCTTAAAGCGACTTCTTGTACTGTTTTAGCAAAGGTTTGTTGTTCTCTAAAAACATACAAACCTAAATCGCAAGCGAAATAAACAAAATCATGTTTCATTAGAAAATCTTGATTACGAATTGCTCTCTAATACTAGTTCTCTGTGAATAATATGTAAAGAAATTCTCAGCATTTCTTGCGTAAAGTTTTTTTTTATTTAAATGCAGTATTATATAATTTGTCAAATGCTGTGCTTTTAGATATTTTCACCCAAAAGTGAATTACAACTTGTATTGCATACTCTATCTAGAGTCATACTCTATTTAGAATTTTAGAGAAACAATTTACAGTAAGAATCAGAGCACTAGCACATCTTAGGTAATTGGGAACAGGCCAATGATTTGCTTCTGCCCTCCTCTTACCAAACACAGGATGAAAACACCTTCACAAAATGTGACTTTACATTCCGACAACAATTGGCGCCACACCAACAGCTAGCGCCGCTTCACCACATTTTAATACTTATTATTTAGAGAAACGCCAGGAAGCGTTTTAGAAATGATTACATCTTAATCCACCAATTAATAAACGAGAGATTCCATTTCACTACCAACGAAATAATCAAAAATATACAACAAAAAACATTGTTTCCCGAAATGTGCCAGTATTTTCTCTATGTAATGCATTAACGAAAGAGAAAATGTACTCTAAAAAAACTGGAGTTTAAAACTAAGATAAAATAGTATTTGAATGGCTAAGTGCTGCTACATTTGGGAGCAATCACATTAGTTGAAAAAAAACGAAATTTCTAGTAAATATTTTGTGGGACAGCCATAATGCAAGCAAAAATCGTATGGGACGTTCGAGAGATATCTTCGGGTCCGCTTCATTACTCTAGAAATAAACGCGAAACCCGAGCAAGCGCAATAAACGCGCAGGGAGTTAACCGGCGAAATTTACGACGGTTGAGCCTTACCTTGCCTTGTTTCGCCTTGCACAGTCTGGCCTTGCGGGGCTGCGGCGGCGGCGCATGGCTGACCTCCGCCGCAGCGCCCGAAGCGCCGGCACCGGCGTCGCGACGCCAGCCTTATCTTTCCCTCTGCGCCACTCGGCGTCGCGACGCCCAACCCACTCCAGCCCCGGCGAAAACGACCAGCGCGAGATTTCCATTCTGTTCGCTCGCAGTGGGCGGCCATCGTTGATGGCGCGCCTCGCGGACGGGCGAAAAAAATGCGAGACGGAAGAGGAAGGCTATCGGCAACGGTGTAAACAACGCTTACTCAACGTCGTCCAATGGAAATGGAATGGACAGCCTGCGACTTTTCCCTCTGTGGAATTTACATGGGTAGGGATTTTGGAAGAACTGAACTTTCAAGCGGATCTCTGTGCATCCCAATCTTCAGTTGAAATGAATTTTGTTAAGCAAATTCTGATTCGGATCCTTGCATTGCCTCTGAATAGAAAATGTAACTTCACTTTATGCGCACGTTTTATTGAGATCTCATTTTTCTTAATGCTAGAGGAATGGGAGGTTGAGGTATATTCGGTCAAATAGTTTGGATGTGCAACGTATTTTTATTTTCCCACATTTCTTTTTATGAAATCTTGCCCACAGTGGTCGTTTTTACCTTTTGCATAATTTAACTATGTTTAGTAAAAGAATGAAGGCAGGAATTACCAAGAAAAAAAACATGCATATATTCTACCTCATTCATTACGCATTTTACACTGTTTTTAAAAATAAAAATATAAAAGTAAGTGAATAAATATTTTTATAGAATAAATACTACATGTTGGCTCGCAATGGGGAGAATTTTTGTCAGCGTCCTGGGTCTAATGGTAATTAGCCTGAGTAGTAGCCTCAGTAGCCTCACCTGTGGTAGTGGTGGCGTTTATTAGGAATGATCATGTTATATAGTGAGACTATTTTATTAGTGAGCCACGGTCGTGCAAAATTCTGCTCGGCCGACAGCTCCCCACTCTCCGGGGAAGGTGCTCTCAACTCCCCTGCGGACGGGAGCGTTGCAACAGGTTTCCGCAACCGCTCACTCTTCTTCAGTTCAAGCGTTTGTATGCCGTTTCTGGAGACAGAATTGTCACACGTGGTTTGTGACCTGTACGGTTTCCTGATATGACGTCGTGCGATTTCTTTCTTTGGGTATTTTTGAAAGATCGCATACATGCGACAAATCCCCACACGGAAGAAGAATTAAAGCACAATATACAAGAACAGATCTCTTCAATATCACCGGACATCCTTTACAGAGTGCACAAAAATTTATTTAGATGTCAAGAATGTATCAGAGCAGCGATGAGTAGTTCCAGCATATATTATAACGAGAGTACAATTTAAACTTTTCGATAGGGAAAAGCAACCTTCCCTCCTCGGCGATTCTACCGACCGCCCTGCCTCGATTTCCCGGCTTCCATGGCCTCATTCGCCGAGGTAAAATTCCCGCGCAACCTGCACATTTATAAAATGGTCGCACTGTATTAATATGTATGGAATCGCCAACTTGCAATTAGATATTAATACCGGCCTAAGTCTCTTTTTTTATTTACTCAGCATTACATTAAATCATCCAATACACAAGAATAACATTCCCAAATTATAAACAAAGGATCAATGGGATCGTTCATTGCTTCAAACTTTAATTGCACAGGATTTGAAAAATTACAGGCCTTTTCAAAAGATGTAATTTTAATAATGGGAACAATAAAGTAAAATCTGATAATAAATATCATTCTAATCAACGTGTAGTTGCATAACGCTTTTTTCAGATATATATTTTCTGCTAATTGCACTGATCAACTTTTCTTTTCAAAATTTAATCAATCTATGTTGAAAAATATTATATGCAATGATCTACATTCCATCAGATAAATTATTTCCGACGGAGTAAAGAGCGGAATGAAATAATTCGGTGCTCAATTTTCAGTCAAAATACATTTTCTTGAGCAAATTCAGAGATGGTTCCTTGTTTTGTCTTGGAACAGTTATTGTTACTTCACTAAATGCGCATGTGCGCACACGCTGTAACATTGTGGTCTGTTTTGAATGATAGTTTATTCGTTTTATATTGTTTACTTCTCCCGTGAGATCAAAGATTCATTTCAAACATATAAATATTCTACATTGACCAGACATTCAAAGTACCATTTTCCAATCTTAATGTGCTTTAATAACGCTAGCATTGCAGCGGTTTCTTCAGTTTTGTGTCTTCGTCTTCTCACTTCTTCTGCTTGAAAATACCCTTTCACTGCATTCACAACGTCCAAGCTAGATACGATTTCACTGATATTCAATTTGTGATCCGCATCCTTGAAGTCTCCAGGCAGGTCAGCACTACGTCTAAACAACTGAAGCTATTCCCTTCGTGACACGGTTCCCTTAATCTCTTTCATTTATGGCAACGAATGGCTGACGAACAGGCTGTCAGCGACGTTTAAAGAATAATTTTTTGGCATCAGGGACCCCGAATACATTTATTTCCGTCAAAACTCCGGCAACAATTTTTGTCACATTACATAATATTTTTTCTAGACTAAATACACACACCATTTACTCTGATACATAGTTAGTACTAGCTCTGCGTATATTCAAGACAGTAAAAACAGACGTGCTTGATTTTTATCTTTTGAGACATGTCCCACGAATTTCCATAGCAAATATGTGAACATTTTACGCATGAAAGTTTACTTTTACTTTACATTTACTTGCATGAAAGTTTTTATACTAATTAAAATCCTCAATGCACGGTTGCCGACACAGAAAATTTCCAACTTCCTGCACATTCTGGCAGTGCTGTATGGAGGGTAGCGTCTTCTGGTTCTTTAATGGTGAACTGTTACAAAACAACTTTCTCAACCAACTGCCAACGACTTGGAAGTCAATAAGCTGGATTTCCTCCTATGTTCATCTATACCATTACCGTTCCCTATGATAGGTGTGCCCAACCTTAAGTATGAGGAAATTGGAGGTGAAGGCACCTGCGGAAGAAGTGGTGGTCGCGACGCAGTGCAAGCCATTCGACCGCCTGAGTAGCAGGCGGCGTGATGAAGGCGTGGAACACTCTGAATCTTGGCGAAGGACAAGAGTGGAAAGAAGTTATAAAGCGTTGTCCGTCCAATTTACGTACAATTTAAATAAATTTAAATCGGAAAATCTATCAAATATCATCCTCTCTTCTAATGAAAACGACTTTTTAAGGAGTACATAACATATAATAACTGTTGCTGGTCATTGTAGTTAAACAGCAAAAGACAATTTCCGTTAGATCTCAATTCTCGCATGAGACGCTTTTTGTTATTACTGTTCTACTTTCAACGCAGCCCTCCCTGATCCGGGTTTTTGCGCCGCGCAGCGTTGGCAGCCTTACGAGATGCGGGCCGCAAGCGCGGGCGGAAGGCTGCTCGGGCACGGCGTGGG
>BOPP01000070.1:5907018-5963835 GCA_017312745.1 Gryllus bimaculatus | reverse complement strand
CCTACGTTCCCACTGACGACCCTCTCTTGTCAATTCCTCCACCCTCCATGACCCTCCACACGGTTATCCAACGCCCAACCCTCCCTATGACCGCAACACGCACACCCACGATCTGCCCGTAGTCACGACACGCGCACGACTGCAATCCACTTACGAGCACAACGTACTCTCGATTATGAACAAACCTCCCGCCCATATCCATTGCCATACCCTATAAATTACGTGTATTTAAGATCCGTTCAAGTGTATAATTAACCCACGTTCACCATTTGCACATGCTTCCACACCCACGCCCTTGGCTTGTTCCGCACTCACACCATCTCACATCAAAATATACGTCCATTCATTCTCACACTTTCATTCACTTCCTCATTTATAAATTGGCACTTTAGAGAAGCGCCATTAATGCCGATTGTTTACTTTTCGTAAGCCCATGACAACAGGCACGCTGAATTTCACAGAAAATTTCAATCGGCGAAGTAAGCAACAGGCCACCCGCCTACTCTCTGGCGCTCTTGTCACCGACCGCCGATGCCCTCGCAGCCTGAGCCTCTCTTGTAGATCATTCCGCCCTCACACAATTCTCCCCTCGCCACGCCCACGCCATGCCGCCTCCGCAGGCTCAACCATTCTCCATCACGACCGAACACACAACTCCTGTAGCCCATACCTCGAGACAGGCGAAGCACCAGTAGCTCACACCAACTCAAATTTTAACGACTTCTGCAGATGACACCGTCCTCGCCATCACTGCATTTCCTTCGTTCGAGCCAATCCAAATTTTAATGACTTCCACACCATCGTTATCTGAACTCGCACTAATCCCAATTTTAACTTCAGTAAATGACACCGTTGTCGCCATCGTTGCCGCCCGTAAGGTCGCGCCAATCCAAATTTTAACGACTTCAGCAGATGACACCCTCCTCGCCAACATATCCTTTTCTAATCTTTCGCAGATCCAAATTTTAATCACTTCCGCATATAACACCGTCCTTATCATCGTTGCCGACAGTAAGCCCTCGTCCATCCAAATTTTGATGGCATCCGCAGATGACACCAATCTCCCAATTTTACTTTCTCTAATATCGCGTCAATCCGAATTTTAACGACTCTCCCATATCCTTACATCCTTACTATCGTTGCCTTCTCTAGACTCTCACCGATCCAAATTTAAACGACTTCCGCAGATGGCACCATCCTCGATATTGATACCTTCACTAAGCTAAAACCAATCCAAACGGCTTCTGCAGATGACACCACCCTCGCCATTATTATTCCCTCGCAGACCACACCATCGTCTCTGACAGCCCGCACCATCCCGCATTTCACGTATCTGCCGCAAACCTCTGCACCTTAACACAGGACTCACACAGTTCGCTCCACCCTTCAGCCTACTCCTACCTGCAGCTAACGATTTCGTAGCCCACGCAAACCCTCTCCTCTCCTCCCGCGCCGCCCACACTTCTACTGAAGCCCAATTCAATACTCTCGCTGACCATTGTACATCTTCAGCCTACAAGAAAACTAACAACGTTAAAAATCGTAAGTTTTGTGCGAAGTGAGGAAATTGGTAAAGAAAGTCTATTTTTGCTAGTAAATATTTCTTAAAATATTGACATAATATGTAAAGAAAAACACTTTGCTCTTGGTTGTGAAATAAATAGCTCCACTCAGATTAAGATCGTTATTGTCGAAAATGGAACTTTTTTCATGCCCCAACAATATGCCAGCTCTGCAGTCTTCGTCACTCGTTTAGGCGCAGTACTTCTCCACGGATGGTCACCCGCGCTTGCCACACATCAGCCTACGTTGCTGATATATCCATCGCCGTTTCCCTAATATGGAATCCCATAACTGTATGAAACACTGTATCTCATATCACCCTCACAGTTCCTATGCGTCTCATCGCCTTCTTACTGGCCGAGTTAGTTCAAAGCCGTCATTTCCGCAGTCTCTGCAGCGACTTTGACCGGGAGGTCTTAGGATTTGAGTCCCGACAGGGGCGTACCAGCTGTATAACTGGGTTGAATTAAGTCGCTGTCTGGATGAGACTTCTAGCAAACGGCTACTCTGATCGGTAGTTTTCCGTGGTTTATCCGTTCGATTCCAGACGAATGCAGAAGCGACACGCTATCATGAACTTTCCTCCCTCTTCCTTTACAAACACAAGCACAACTAGGGAACGTAGAGCTTGTTCCGTGTGGAGGAGATACATGGTGAGAAAATCCCCCCGCAACTCGACGTGGTGGGCGCCGGATCTCGCCATCCAGCGGGGGAAACACCCCCACCTCCAGGGATAAGACATTCACTGCGCTACCGGAACTAATGTCCTTAGCAGGTGACGTGCACGGAAACCTCAAGCTGTCAATAAATCGTCGTATTTTTCCTCCACATCATGCCGCTCCCTACCCCGCTACCTCATCGGTGACCTTGGTCACCGCGCTCCAATACCCGCAGCGGTCTCAGCCTCTTAAACCGCGTCGTTTCCATTAACCCTTTACCTCCATCGACCTCGCCGAGCTGCCACCTCAGCGCCCCGTTGTCTCCGTTGTCTCCAACACCTTCACGCTCTCTGAGTGCCTCTTAGCAACTCTACCCGTCTTCTCCTTTTCCGGCCCCCTCCGCTTCTCGTAAGGCTACCGCTCCAACGTTCTCACGGTCCTCGACGCCCCGGATAAGTTTCCTGTTCTCCCCCTGAAATTCGAGCGAAGAGGCGAGAGCCCGACCTCTGCGACCGCAACTCTAGGCTCCAGCCTGATTGGCGGAGTTGGTGTCCCTATAATACTTTTACCTTCTCCACCGCCTCCGCCCCTTCCCTCGCCCAGCAACACCGCAACCTTCGCACCACTCCCCTGCGAAGAGATTTTCGACGACGACCCCTGCAAACTGCGAGGACGTGGGACGCCACAGCGAGCCGCACGCCTCAATTGGGTTTCCTCAGCGGCCACCCACTCGCGTTCCCCTTGAATACTGCGCTGGCACCGTAATTGAAGTAGTGGAAAGCACGACTGTGAATGTAGTCAGTAACCACGAGGCCTTGGTCACTACAGTGCCAATTCTGCCTGCCTCGCCAGCGTGTGTTTCATAACCCTGTCCTTCCCACGCCCCAGCATTTCTACCATAGAGTTCAATCCACGGTTCTATGTACCTCTGCAAATCAATTTCTCTGCTCTTGACTACATTCATTGAAATGAAGAGTTGTTCCAATGGTTAATTTGGGACACCGCTCTATCGTAATATAAATAGTATGTTGAATCAACATGAGACTAGTACGAATGAGCCCAGTTATTTGAGTGTTTGTGTGTAACAAAATAAGTATATCGCTGTGCTGCCTACTCACACACCAGCTAGGAGTTCCTGAGCAATGACATGTTAGCTTACACATCTAACTACTATAGAATATAATTAAAATACATTCATTTTGCCAGAATTATGCGTACGTGAACATCCCTCATACTGAAATATTTTAACCTAACAGTAAATTACATAAGCGATGTTGTTTAGGAAGTACATTTATGCTTATGACTGTCTTTTATCACAAGAATTGATGATAGAAAAGAATTAATAACTCTATAGTCTATAATGGCGCAATGCACATATTTTACTGCCTCGTTTTACTATGCACTTTTGTCGTAAAGGGAAAGAATTGTAATGCTCCGACAGAATTCGGCAATTTTCTAACAAAAAAACTCGTATTATATGGCCTTGCTACAGAAAAGGGGCGAATTGTGTTCCTATATGTAGTATACTACTTCCGTTTACACGTTGTGTAGTCAGAATCTACATTTTATGAGTCATCGATACCGAAAACTCTATTGTCAGGAAATAGTCTGTCTCTCGTAGTACGTGTGTCCGACTGTCCGTCTGTGGCCAACAGTAGTGCTGAAACCGTTTAGATGATTTTCTCAAAACTTCATATTTCGTTAATAATCTGAACGATCTCACGGCTCTGCGAGCTTAAAACGAATATTTTAAGAGTTGGGGATACTTTACATGAGGCTTTATAAACATTTTCAAAATTTTCTCGCAAATGTCTCCAATCTTCTCAATTATATTTTTGTACGAACATAGCATGCGAATAGAAATAAATTTTATAGTCGAGGTAGGGGCCGATTTTTGTTGAAACCTTATTTTCTGACATGTAAAAAGGAACGGTTTATCTCAATACTTTAAGTGACTTCAGGTATATTTCCTCAGCGGTTTATAAGGCCGTCTACGGAACCTTGACTTGCCAAATATTTTTGAATGGAGATAGAATTTTTTGTGCAAATAGTATTATAATATTATAAAATAGATAAAATAATGCATGTAAGTATGTTCTGTTGTAGAACCCTCATTTTTACTATTTTCAATTTAGTCCCATTAACACATCCTCCAGTCAGAGTCATGTTGTTTACGTACTTTGCGTCCTTGCATCTCTTCTTTGCTCCCCTCGTGTGTTCTACGAACAACTCAACTGTGTTTCTAGGGCTTTAAGCTCGCAGGCGTTGTGTCTTCGTGCGATGTATCCCTTTCATTGTATTTCTTCATCATCATGACACAGAAGTAGTACGTTATAGCAAGATAATAAAATCGTATTTTGTTAAATACTTTAATGCATGAAATTCGCTCACAGTAAACGTTGAAATAATTGTTGTACAAGAATCGGGCAGATAATTAGAATATCCTTTTTCTGTCTTAATTTTTCAGTACTAAAGCTATAAAGACGAATATACCCAATGGAATCTGAGAAAGTTGCCTCGCCAAGTCTGTTGACAATTACAACAAATGCATTTCCGGATGTGACGATTACTACTTTATTACTTTGGAAAAAGTGATGTTCCCAAACTTTTTATCAAATTAAAAAATTCACCACGGCCACATTGTTTTAGCGTAGCTTAGGGTGAAAATTGCTATACGAATTTACGCAAGAGAAGAAATAATTTCCTTTCTGGGAAATCGAAGTAATGTTCGAAGTATACAGAATAACATTAAAATAATATTGTACACAAAATAAAGTATTTTTCCTAGATCAATGTCTGCTATATCTAGCATTTCCTACATTGAACGGCAACCAAATTAACTGTAACTCTTCGTATGAAATCCCACTCGTGTTCCCATGATGCCTAAAAAGTATTTTAGATATTTAACGGTTCGAAAAAGTATTTATGTAAATACATGTTTTCCATGTATATGCCCAGGCAACTTGTCTCCAGTACATTTCTTTCTGCAGAACAAAACTTTAAGAGACCTCTTAAAATTGTTAATAGTGTTGAATATACCTGTAGAATTTGTCCTAAATGTAAAATTGTTGATTATTCACATTTGGTTTGTCAACCATAATTTTAGAGGTACAATACAATTCAGAGTAAGGAAAAATAATTAAAATTTCCCATGCAATATTTTCTCGCGATGGAAATACATAAGTTTTTATTGGAGATGTGCAATTCATATAAGTCTCCAAAATGTTTGCCTTTTTCTAATGTACTACTAACAGTACTCACGGAATAAGCATACTTGTATTCATAATGGTATGCCTGTTACATCGCAGAGTAGTTACATTTACAAGATAATTTAGTTTATTTACGCTCATTGATAAAGTATATCATGAATTCAATTAAAAATAAAAAGCTGCTCGTCAAAACATAATGACACAATCTCGCATGAGATATATGTGCGCCACATATGTGCGTCAATTTTCCGCATATTTTGAATACATGCTTGGCATTTATAACTATTTCATTCCTGTTCAACAGGCCTACTTCCATTAATGCAAATTGCTCCTCCAGACGAAAGAAAAGATAGTATCTCTAATGCTTATTCTCTCCGGGGAAAAGGGATCAAATTCCGTTCGCCTGCCCGTTCGAAGTCTAGCGGATTACGAATAAGGCACGGCTCAAGACCACATTGCTTTTTGGTATTCTCCTGCGACGTCAGCCTCTCTGATTCTTTTGTTTCCTTTTCCCCCGCCAGTCCCTCAATTTCCAATTGACTATTTTCTTTTCTTCATTTTTCTAGACTTCCTCTGACTCAATTGTCGGTTCCTCTCAAGCACTCAGCTCACCTTCCTAAAACATGACTTCTATAACAACATTGTGCATCGCTTGCAATGCCTGGCTGTGTCCACAGAATTCATACACATCAAGTTATTTCCATCAAGGTTATTCCATGCTCTAGGTTGTGTTTTACAGCATTGATAGCCCTGATGCATTATGCAGCTACATGCTATATTGGAAAATAGCAGGCGTTCTTCCACTGGGTGTACATAAACAAAGGTAGAGTTGTTCTACCATGCGTGAGTCAAATTGATATTTGATATTAAATTTGTTTTCTGTATAAGCGTTACTTGCAAAATTCTAAGTATTTCTTATTTTATTTTTATGTAATTCTTACTTATCCTGAAAATTGTTGAGTATTAAATGAAACAACATGCTTTACACAAACCAATTTAATAAATTCAATATAAGCACCCGTGATCACAAAATTACTTCACATTAATTTAGGAGAAATGGATGAAC
This sequence comes from Gryllus bimaculatus, assembly GCA_017312745.1. Classification (NCBI taxonomy): domain Eukaryota; kingdom Metazoa; phylum Arthropoda; class Insecta; order Orthoptera; family Gryllidae; genus Gryllus; species Gryllus bimaculatus. The sequence goes on along the minus strand of BOPP01000070.1, from coordinate 5,957,338 downwards.
ACTTCACTAATTTAAAATACAGAAATAATCACTCAAATAAATCACTCAGAATCTCGTAGTGAAGTGAAGTCCAATGATTTTCATAAAGAAAATGATAGATCACAGTTGGCTTAGCTGCTTCAGTGCAGCCTTACTGACAAAGCACCACACGATATTTTTCAAGTACCACATTGTATCTCGATTACAGGCATGCTTAACAATTAAATGTTACCCATACTGCATTCTCTTTTGAATTATATTTCAAAAACTTGCAAGTCATTTAGTGAAGAAATACATCCCGTGTTCTTTTATTGGTTGGCAAAAGGGGCGCTAACTCTACAAATACCCCTAGAGGCTTGCGCGTCAAGGCCGACCCTGGCAAACGCTTCATCCTCTTCTTTTCATCTCCATCTTAACCTTTTCAACGTCGTCGCCTCCGCCGCTCCGCCACTGTTGCCTCGGCGAGGGCGCTCGAGCGGGCTCGCCTTCCCACCCCATTCTCAAGTCGCCCCCGTCCCTGGCCCCGCCCTCGCTCTCGCCCCCGCCTTTGCCTCTACCCGTCCCCGCCCCAGCCCCAGCCCCGACCTCGAGACGACGAACTTTCCGGAGCGTGAGGTGGAGGCAGAGGCGGTACACGTCGCGGAGAGACGGCTCCCCCCCCCTGGCCCCACCGCTGTCGCCGCCTCCGCCGCCTCCCCGGGCGAGGGACCGCTTCGCGAATTTCCGAGAGATATTTCAGCGCTGCCAGTAATCTATTGACGTCACACAGTCGTCCTGTGAACTTCGTTTCTTTCTTCCACAACATCGAAGGCGAGCGACTTAACGGTGATCAACGACAACTTAAGACGCTAGGCTGCGCGTGTAATTGGCGTAGAAAGTTTCCATCGGATCTCCAAGTGTCCGCGATATCGTATCGCAAACGTCAAAGCCGCGTAAAGAAACAGCTTTCTGCTATCCGGTTTGCAGACCGAATTAAGCCAGCTGCCTCCAGTACGATTCGAAGGAGTTAACTTGACAAATTCCCTCGGGTATTCTGTTAAGTTTCGCTTTACTTCAGTAGCGGGCATGGAAATGTTCCACCAATTTCAAAGGCAAATGTTTCCGTAATCCCTTCTGCCCTGCGAATATCCGATATCAGCTCGCGTTTCGTGTATAGTACTGCTGCGGAAGGCACGCCAAGGACGCGAGTGGCTGTTTACGCGAACGCGTAGAAGTATCTATGTAAATTTAATTGCGTATCACGTGGCCCTCCGATACGAGAGAGACGCAACTCTGCCGCTGCAATCTGTTCTGCCCTGAAGGCCACTCCGTGACGCTTGTAGATAATAATGCAAGGCTATACATCACCGTTATTCAGCCTGCAGGCTACAACACGCCGTACCTGTTATTTAATGCTTCAACTTGCTAATGAATGTAACACTGAATATTGATAATTTCAGAGGCGCAAACACGCTTTTTCTTTGTGGGGATGAGAGCTACAGGTGTATGGTTTGATGTTTTCTTATAAATAAGTAATATTTCATTAATGCTGAATTTAAAATATTTTTTAATTGTAGTTATTTACAACGTATTTACTTGAGATATGGGTATTGAATGACTTTTTTTTTTTGATATTTAAGGTCGCATCAACTACTAGTTCATTAGCGACCACTATTGCTTGTAACGGTATGGTAACTGTGGATTGACACGATAATGATGATGATAGGGGGTGAAAGGACGAAACACAATACAACCATGCCCGAGGCGGGACTCGAACCCGCGATCCTTCGGTCCGAGTTCGCTACGGCACTACTGCCTTAGTGATCTCGGCCATCGGATCGGCTGAATGACTTTCGTTTCCCTAGAAAATTGAAGTCTTTAAATAAAAAACGATGTGCCATTTCTGTTAAATTTATGTTTTTAACAGAATAATGATGAATGAATCAAGCACTATAACATAAATAAGATTCAAAATTCAGACGCATTTCTTGATAGAGTTGCGGGGTGATTATAAATCGCTGGAATTGTATGTGTCAATAGATTTGACGTATGCGTAAACGCATTTTTCTCGAAAGTATGAAAATGACACTCACAGACTCTTTTATTTCAAGCCTTCAATTAGTAACAACGCTATTTGCAAATATGTCATCGACTTCACGGGGATTAACTACCCTCCCTTTCTTGGGTGCGCCACTGGTTCGTAAGTAGATCTGTTACTAATGAGATCATAACCTAATAATCATCAGACAAAAGCTGCTCGAATTATAGATGGAGTGCTTCAACCAGAGCGGTCCATTTTCATACAATAAAATTGACAATTCGCGGCGTGAGAACCTGAGGGCTCGATCTGCAATGTTGGTCATTTCTGATTTTATTGCATATATGTATAGAGAAAACCGGTATGTTTCAAATAAGAAATTAATTGTAACTAAATTTGCATTAGTTTCAAAGTTATTAGCAGAGAAATATAGTTCTATCTGCATAATTTGGGAAACCTGAGAACCAGACAGTTCTATCTGCAGCACCCGTTGAAAAAGCAGGTAGCTGAAAGTTTTGAGGTCATATGGTCTCATTATATTACATGTTGGTATAGAGTGTGCATGTAAAGTGATCATAATGGATGAAGATTCTAAAAATAAGTGGCTGAATGACGGTTCTGTTCATATTCTAAATTCAACCAAAGATAACATTAACGGATAAGAATAGGAATATAAATTTAATGCCTATAATTTTACTGCGCATTGCAAAAAAATTAGCTTAGATATTGTGTATTGTGACATGACAAAAATAAGTTGAGTATTTCCTGATGGTAGGGAGTATATTTGTGGAGTGATAGCTGTGTTCCTCAAAACAAGAACTTCATTATTTCTTATACTATTGCCTCTTTTCTATCCAAAATGAACATGTTGATCAAGAAATTATGAAATTTTCTACTACTGAGTATTCATACATACAGATGAAGGACAACATACATTCTATCATTGAGAAGACTTTAAAATTATCTGAACGTTGGTCTTCAGTTGTCCTAGAGTTTGTTAAGAGTTGTTCTAGCATCCAATTAAAAAATCACCTTTGAAAAAGAAATCGTAGATCAAAAGGATCTTATCACCTCTGCCAAGCATACACTGGGAAGCAAATATAAAAGGGAAGAAAAAATATGAAAGGAGAATGTGAATGACATAAAGTTTATGATGAAATGGATTCGTGCAGTTGATGTCCAATATTTTAACTCAATTCTACAATAAGAACATTATGGATCTTAATTGTACAGTTATACTTGGAGACAAAAGGTTCCATCTGCAGTTTCAAAGATTTAAAAATTATTAAGAAACTGTTTGTTGATCTTTAATGAATAAATTATATTTACTACACTTATCTATAGCTTGTTCATTCTATGTAACCTCTTTTGGCATTAATTAAAATGTACAGTTCGCCTACCAGAGGGAGCAAATTTCAAATTGCTGTCCTCTAAAATGACAAAAGGTGTAGATAGGTACTAAGGTCGCGAGTTGTTCAGCTTGCTTTCACGCATGGCAACTGAATGGAAAATGTGATGAAAAGTTCAGAGAATATTGCAACGTGTGAATGCACATTTTCCACGCGCGTATTTAAATAATTACAGAACCTTCTCTTTTGACGATGAACGATGTTTTAAGAAACTAGTATACACGAAAAGCACAAATTAAAATGACACTGGTCATGTTAAAAAGGTCCTGTGTTTTCTCATTCGTATTCCCATTTGTACATTTTTCAAAGAAAAAAGTATTCTGCGAAAATGCATAGACATTCGAAAGTTCTAAGTCTCTTTTATTACGCAAGATTGATATTTCCTTTCACTATTTCCCGTTTTCTTCTTGAGAATTTGCCGAGAAATAAATTTCGCACGTCTGTTAAATCACTGCATGCAATAAATCACTACATACCAAACAAATGTGAAAAGAAGTGTCTCTCAAAACTCCTGAAAAAGGTACATACCCATTGTATTGCTCTGTGTTTCATCGGAAAAGAAACATACCCCCAACAAATTACATTCTTCGCGTATTAGCAAATCGCGTATTAGCCCATCTTTTCTCGGGAACATTCAGCTTCGTTTTACACTTGAGATGAAAGAACAGCAAGACGGAGATCGCGTTACAGTCGACAGCTGCGGTAGGGAGAGGCAAAATGGCAAGGGATTTAGAAAGTAAAGCTGCCAATTACGAAGGCGGGAAGGAAGCCAGCCACACAAATTGTAACTGGCGGTTTCAGAAGTACGCGATGGCGAAGTACACAATGAACCGAACAAACGAAAACGATGGTTATCGATGCGCACTTCGTGAAAGCTGTGGACGTGATGCCAGCAATTCGGCGGCGGTGGCGACGGAAATTGCTGTGGAGGCAGTGATGAAAGACTAAGCAAGTGGTGATGATGACGATGAGACTCATATTGTTGCCGAGCACACGTGAGGGAGGAGACTTCGTCCTTTACACCCTTCCCTCTCCTGAGCAGATGAATATAGTGTTGGTTGCCACTGCCTTCCACCGAAAGGCTGATGGGAGAGGTGTTATCATCGATATATTAAAATAATGTATGTAATAATTCTGTATATTATGTAATAATTTCACAAATTAATGTAATCATATGTCGCGAGTTGAGGGGGAGAGAGAGGACCCCAGCACTCGTGAAGGGGAAAATGAAATAGTATTGTTAATATAGTTTATTGTACGTACCCGAGTAGTGAACCCTTCGTCCCGACAGTGGGTGGCAGCGCGACGGGTGCCTCCGGCATCACGAGTGGTTACACATCAAGAGGGGCGAGGTGTGAAACCCTCGCTTTGTTATAACCTCGGACCGCTGATGTCGGCAGGTAACAACTGGGCACTCACCGGCATCAGCGTGTCGCGAGGGCCGGAATGTCATATCGCGACAATAAGTAAATTGAACGTTTTAAAATATAGTATGTACCTATGGAGTGAGACACAGGGAACAGTTTTAGGAAGTTTCCTCTCCAGTTATGTAATTATGTCCACACCTCATTCGGGCCTTTGGCCTATCGGATAGAAATAAATTTTAATGAAGTATTAATTATGTGAATGACACTCAATGCCGGCTTCGTAAGCCAAGTTGCAAAAGTACGCTCCGTAAAGTAACGGAACTTAAGCAACTCGCAAAACCACGGATTCCTGGATGGGTGACCGTCAGGGGAATCGCTGTTATTATCGGAGCCGAGGCCCTTAGAGAACGAATAAAAGGTGATGAAACTTTCTGTGACGTTACTAAGCAAAAAAACACATTTTAACGGATGATTACTTGAAACATTTGCACACAAGAAACTTAATCAAGAAAAATGCGTAAGAATTTTTTAATACAAAAAAATCCACTTATTATGGATTTTATGAGTGTTTAGATATACGTAGTACTTGAAAATGATGAAAGCACTGAACCTTTACGTATGACTTGAGCCTACTAGAGTTTGTGACGGTGTAGCTGAGACTGCGTCGGTAGGACTGATTAAGAATGAGATAAAAACGTTGAAAAATAGCGAAAGGTAGTACGTTTATGATGTTCGTGAAACAGACAGTAGTCCTCCATCGACAGCATATTGGCGTAGTAGATACTACCAACTGAACATACAGCAAGAAACAAATGGGGAGAGAGAAGAATAATGTATCGGTATTTTTCAGGAATTTTCTTTATAAACCACGTACATTCTCTAATACTATGAATCTGAATTTAAAGTTCTCGCTAGTTTGACAATAAACTTGGAATTACTGCGGCACAAATTAGGAAATGTGTAGCACCAAAAAATTACGAAGTCAGATTATAGTATTCGTGTGCTTAGTTTTTATTTAATAACTAATAATAACTGGCACATTATTCTAAAGTAATAATAATATTAGTAATAACTCCAACAAAATCACATTTAAACTGGTGGCTTTTGATATAGATATGTGATATGATCGTTTATTATTGCTTTTTTCACTTCCCTACAGTATAATTTGCTGTTTGGGACTTGCTTGGCAAGAAAGGTGGGGATTTGTGTTGAAGCGGCTAGCTGGTCGAACATCATATCGGGTGACGTCAGTGGTGTTGGCAAGAATATTAACAGGCTGCGTGCGAATAGACAGTAGGACCATCAGACAATTTCCGGCGGCTAGCATTGGCGCCCGCAGGCTAGCATGGCGGCGGCCTGTAGAGGCGCTGGACAGCATTAGCGGCGACGGCGACTGCCCCAGCGGGCAGCGAACGCGCGGGCTGGGGGGAGGCGCGTCCGGAGGACGTTTCCGGCGGCGTGGCGCTGCGGTTGCGGCGGGAGCTGGAACGGCGATGCGAGCGAGGTCGACAAAAGGCGGAGGTGGCGGTGGAAGTGAAGGCGGAGGCACAAACCCAGGCAGTGGCGGAGGTGGAAGTGGGGGTGGAGACGCAGGCAAAACAGAGGCGGTGGGAGAGGCGGGGGCGAAGGGCGGTGGCGGATGCGGGCGGCCTGCGGCAGTTGCAGCGGCGGGGGCGCTGTGCCGTGGGCGGCCGAGGAGGGGCGGACGCGAGGCGAGTCCGGAGCTTGTTTGCGCGCGACTCGGCGCTTTCGTGCGATGTATCGCGGCGCGCCGGCGGCCGCGGGAAGCGTACCAATTAGGAGCGGCGCCCGAGCCTCGAAAACACGCCCGCCGCAGACGCGGCAGCGGGAAGAGCAGTGCCGCCGCAGGCAGACACACGGGCGAACCGGTCGCAGAGCTGGCGCGGGGAGGAAGCGGGGGGAAAGCGGCAGAATCAAGGGCCGCAGGAAGGGAATGGGGAAGGGGCGTTAGCTGCGACATCAGTGGGGACTAGGCATGAATCTTCCTGTCTTTCGGAGTGTCAGCACCTGGTGGCAATGGAAGAGGTAGAAACAAGGATGGCACTGGAAGAGGGATGAGATGGAGATAAAAAAGGGAAGAGGTGAGGCTGGAATTGAAAGTCTGGAAGAAGATCGGGACAGGAGTGGAGTGGGATAAGGCCGGATCGGGTTGGGATGAGAATGTTTGGGGTCACAGTAGGATATGGAGGGAATGGGAGAAGCGTGAGTGTGAAGGCAATGACGACAGCATTTTTGGCTAGGCGCGACTAGAACAAAGGGAGATGCGACGAAAGATGGTGTATCAAGAACCAACAAGGAGATTGAGGTGATAACTTCTGTGGGACCGGGTCGGAAGTGGGATAATCATGCAGGAGGGTCAAAGCTGTGCGGTTGCAGGAAGTATGCGCAGTAGTGGTGCAAGCTTCTCGTCATCTGAGGGATTTCGCAGCAATGCCCCCGGCCTCTTTGCTATGCCTGGCTTCCGGCTGCTGCCAGGCGCCTGCGCATTGCCCGACGCCCCCACCCAGCACAACAGCCCCTCCCCGCCAGACACCTCACCTCAATCGACCACCCCATGCCAACAGACACCCCCCGCCCGACACCACCCCCGCCCGAAGTTTCAAGAACATTCCACACCTGCACAATTGTATTATATCTAAAACATTGTATAATCGGATATTTGGCAATAATCTCACATTCCATTTATTCATGACAGCGGAGTCGAATTGGTTGACGAAACAGACCACAACACAATTAAATGCCCCACGCATTGAAACGGATAATTGTGTTGTAGTTTCACGGCAATATGAGTAATACACAGTCAATTATGGAAAATAATTGGGTATGATACAGGAAAGATAATTGCCCCAAATAAGTGGATGTTCGTGAGTTTAGAAATCAAATAAAAAACGGTTCATTTAATTGGGAGAGAAGATTTGGAGGTGCAAGATGCAATTTGTTCGAACATTGAAGAAAAGTGGAAAACAGATAGAAGCGAAAACGAAACTCATATTTTGAAATTGGATTGTAAAATACTTTCAAAATTACTGCATTTTATAAAACAGATAGACCGTGACTAATACATAATATTTTTCCATGCCATTGTTATGTCCGCTTAAAGAAAATAATTTTAATACGAACCGTATCAACAAAATCGTTCCCGTGACAAGTCCTGGAGAGCTCTATCACAGAATTCTAATGCAATTTCTCGTATATTTTCTACAAATGTGTCGTGTCCTTTCCAATGTGTGACTGAGTAGTTGAAAAACATTCTAAAGTGCGGATTTGTAGCGACACTTGTACTTTCAAATTATAGTAAGTAAAAATATTTTTAAGTAATAAATGAACAGTAATTAAGTTTTTGTTTTCCAATATAAAAAGATCCATTTAATTATTGTAAACATCTATTATTGTAAAATAACTTACATCTTCTAAACAATCAACATGATGTTAATTCGAGCAGTAAAAACTGCATATAAATAACTCTAAATAAATTATATGTACTGTCTGTGACATCAATTATTACCTACGTTACATGCCCCAAAAACTCATATCAGCTTGCTTCATAATTTCAATAGCAATATTTCATCTTACTCGATACAGCTGGATTTCAAGTGTTATAGCTCGGCACTGCACAGTTATTACTGTATTATTGTAACCAAAATATAAAATCAGATAAAATGTAAAATTAATTAAAATTTTAAATAAAATATGAAATTGCAAGCAAGCTACAGGTATTTCATTTGATATATATATGAGACTTTACGTGTCAAATGTGAAAAACTACTTTCAGTAACGGAGTATTTAACCGCGACTTATAAAACGATAATAATTTTTAGAATTTTTTCAATTTTTATCGCCAGTTTTTCGTATATTCTAACTTTTGAGCCCCCTGATTCTCGGGACATCCAGCGATCGCCCGATCTTGTCTGTCCCTACCGTCGGCAATAATTACGTCGACGGGCTTACGTTCAGTTGAACTTTTTTCTACTTAATTTGTGCATTAACTAAATATGCATATTTTCCCGTTTCACTGTTCGTTTGTAATTACTAAAAAACATTATCAAGATGTATAGACGGCAAAACAAAAGTGTCATTCAGTTCGGTGGCAACACTCTGTAACAACTGATCTTGTAGAGAACTATCTTAATACGATGCGGTGTTCTTTTAAAATGGGTTTAAAATATGTATTATTAAGTTCAGAAAACAATATTCCTCACAATATTAGTTTATTACATGTGCAATGTAACCTTTGTCATGCACTTCATTTCAGGGGTGAAAATGTAATAGATCATTTTAACATTTGCTGTCAAAACGGAAAAGCGTGCCTGCTGCAAAGTAACATGAGTGCATTGCGATTCTTTACTGCGAAACAAATAACACATTCAAACACTTTTTTAAAGAATATCAGCCAAAAAAATCCGCACTGTCATTTGAGCCATTTGATGCAAACGTAGGCTGCCTTCTCGACAAGATCCTTATTGTTTTAAAATTCAGAGAAATGTTCACCATTGTCAATTCCTTAAAGACAAATGCAGGAGAAATTGGAGATTACATCAAGTGTACATTTTTATTTTTGCTGAAGCTACCCTAATTATACTTCTAAGACCAGAGAACAGTGGAAACCAGATTTATATTTTTGTTAGTGATGTACCCTTGCAGGCACATACAACAAAATTTTAAAAAATGAATAAATTATTTTTATTACATTTTGAGAACAGATAAGGAATTTTAAACTTTTATTTACGCTTTTTTCGTGGTCCGACAGAATATCACCGTTATGACGAGCTTTTGCTTTCAGAAATAGCCGCATTTTTTAAAACAGATAATCGTGGTCTTCCTTGAATGGCCGTTCACCAAACAAGAACAGATGGCATTAGATTACGACTACGCCCATTTAAATCTAATACTTATCTTATTATTAGGATATATTTCAGCTAAAAATATTCTTATTGATCATTTGTTTTCCTATTTTGCTTCTTTATTACATATTACTGTATTTCAATTGTGATTTTTCACAAATGGTTCAGATAGTACACTCTTACCATGCACAGCGTTCAACAAAGCTCCAATACATTCCTCATAAACGTGCAATAAAATCCCTAAACGTCTGAAAAGTGCAGCAGAAGGCTTTCTGCCAATATGAACTTCGAAGACCAAGGGCTTCCTGTCCTAACTTTGAATTCTCAAGAAGGCGCTCTCCACGTGCTTCTCATTGGCAAATTATTTTATCCTTCTGTATTATGAACTATTCATTTGCGATATAAACTAACTGCAAACACCATAGTAAATATGGTTTTCACCCCAAGAAATCCAGTGACACGAAGAAAATGTTATTAGAATCAACGTGTGAGAGAGCCCATTGAAAAGGAGAATATCGACATACATGTATGCCAGCATTATACAACGGTAACCATTAATCGTAAACTTCAAATACGTGATTCAAGGTATGTCTTTTTCACAACGTCCTGATAAAAAAATGATGTTATCCTCTGAAAGTACCCTTAAAAAATGCAAAACGTTTCCTCAATCTCTTTAAAACGTTCTATTACCGGTCGCAGGAACTGCGATGTTCTCGTGCCCCGTGGAAACGCTTTTGTATCAAGAGGGCGCGCAGTATATCGCCTGGGGAGGTGAGCACAGGAAAGTGTGGGGTCGAAACGGCCGCCGCAGCTTTGAAATACACTAAACCGCCATTTGCATTTTAGATGAGGGGCAACTGCGGGGAGGAAACTTCGTCTAGTACACGCTGTTCGTGAGTACACACTTAACCCACGCTGCAACTAGCGAACATCTCTGGGAGAGAGGAGGAAGGAGAAGCGAGATAGTGGCCCACCCATCACGGCGGCAGCCGAGAATATATGAAAGGTTGGGAAAAGACGGAATAAAACTTTCAAGGGACGCTGCTTCGTATGAATTTATGTGAACTTCGCGGAAGATTATTCCGTTATGTGTCCTGAAATAGCAACACGAGAGATAACTAAAGCACTTCACATGCCCACGAAAAGCAGATCGAAAAACTTAGCCAACAATAATTTTCCCCGATGATTAATGGACCCTTGATATTTTCTTAACTTTGTTAGAAAGCTCTTGCACGCTAGTCGTGATTTAGGAATCTCGTAACGATAAATCGTTTCAATACTAGCATGTTTTCGCGTCACTTACCTGTTAGTGAAAGAAACTTACAGGTAAGCCAGTAGAAATATCATCAAAACATATTTTAAAAATTATCAGACATGTCATAGAAAATTATTAGACAGTGTTAAAAGTTTAAATAACATCAGACACTGTATATGTGTATTACATAAAAACAGGTATTCTTATAACAATAAAATTTAACAAATCAATTATATATTATTTGCGCCGAATGTGATGTGATGTAAATGAATTTGGCTACTAGACATACGGAAACATAAATGTGAAGGTCGATTCAAACTACTTTCAAAGGTAGAGAAAAACTGCATGTATCTTAGCATCATTAATAAAACTGCGTTTTCTGTTTATTAGATATAAAAAATGAATGGGTATGTTTCCCAGACTTCTCTTGCGACCAAAGACCTTACTTACCATCTTTGTATAACAATTTTGACATGATATTAAAAGTTACAAAAAACGTAATTTCAAAAATGTATCAATTAAAAGTTCAGTGAAAATTGGCTATACTTACTTTGGCAAAGAGCCTGATGTTTTGAAATCAATGAGAAAGTAATAACACAATGGAAAGATCATACTAATCAATGAAATTAAATGGAAGTTAATAGGAGATTTCTTTTAAGGTTTTCACCAGATTCTTACTTTCTTTAATTTCTCACTACATTTTTGGAAAACGTGTTTCAAGTATATTTTATAGTTATCTTTCTATCTGTAATAACTTGAAGCAACAACCTCTTTCACCCACCCACTTAAAATTTTTCTCTCAGAAAATACACAATCGAATGAGAAAGAAGACTACATCATTCCGTATGGCAAAGTATGTCCGCCGTGTTGGGTGTGTTTGTGTGTGTGTGTGTGTGTGTGTGTGTGTGTGTGTGTGTGTGCGTGTGCGCGCGCGCGTGCTCCACGGTCGCCAAGTCAGACCTATAAAGCCTCGAAATGTTCTCGGTCAGCTCTTCTTCGCAAAGTAGCCCAGCAATATAATGAAATCCACCATAAATCGAGACGTAAAGCGAGATGCGAGAAGTCTGTGAAGGAAACGTGAAACAGGCAGCAGCTAGTATTTTCACGAGCAACTAAAAATTTCTCGTCCCAATCATAAAAAGGTATCCAATAGCTATATCTGAAAATAATTGAACACTTGTAAAATTGATTACATATTCAATTAACATTTTCTCATTTTAGTAACTTTTCCATGTCTCTTTTAAAGCACTGTAGAGAAAAATATCACATACCTATGAAGTCACCGTAAATGCGGTTTGGTTGAGTTTTGTTAGGTATCCACTATACTTAAAACGTTAGCGAAACCCAAGCGAAATAACACACAATTCCCATGACTGAAAGTATTTTTCAACATTGAACTTAATACTTAAACTTAATAAACGTAATAGCAAAGCTTAATTTTTGATTTCCACAGCGGTATTTTTAAGTAAGTTAAGTTTAATCATCCAAGTATTTTATCAATACTTCGTAATTTCCGTTTATTAACAGTGCTATATTAAGTATGGGAACTACAAAAATTACTACTGAACAAAGGTTCGTTCGCACAAAACTGACAGAGAGCAAAACAAACAGCACTCGAGACGAGAATACGCACACCCTCCCAGGAAGGGATATTTTTGTCGCTTACATGGATTAGCGTTCGAACCCGGAAGTTATGGTCCACGTTAACAACAGGCCTATTCGCAACGAACAGTATTGGCAACCGGCTGGGAATACGACGTGCGGCACAATGCATCACTTGCCCTTTTCGGCTGTTTAAATTTGATTCATTATAAAGCAATTTATTGAGCCACTACTTGTGAAATGTGCTCCGACGAGCGACAGACCTTTATGGGCCGCGATTCCGCAATGGGACTAATTGCTCGAAAATAAATGGAGCGCGGGCTGATTCGTTACAGGCGTTTGCGCTCGACTGGCTTTCGATGCCGCCATTCGCCCTTGTTAATTAGCGATTTAATTTAATATTGATCTATAGCAAATATCTTGTTACCTCTGCACGATGAAAACTGAGATGAGTAGGCATAATCCGTTAACGCTATTTGAATGGGTTTTTGATTCAGTTATGTAGGAGTGTTTCGTGACGAATAATCCTACTTTTACCATCACAATTGTACGCTAAAATAGAATGTCAAATTATATTGTAGTACTACTTTCAACTCATTGGTTATTGTGAAACGTATTGGTAGGTATTATCATTTATCTTAACTAACAAATATTTCACCCACTGGTTTTAGGTTCAAATTTAAGGGGACGAAAGTGGGTGATCAGACAATAACGTTCAAATTCAGTACTTTATTTAACGTTCTAAAGTTGTCTTCAACAAAAAAGAAAGAGAAATTACCACTTACATACTACGTCCTCTTCTCGTATTACTAACATTTTTTATTCAAAAACGAACTGCTTCTAAAATTTCGACATTTACTCACTTGTCATCGATTCCCCTCTGCCAGTCTGTATCGACGCCTAGTAGGGCTATCACAATATTATGTGCTGCGTGAATAGTAAAAGCTTATTGAGGGGATGATCTGCTTCAAAAACGGTGCTACTAAAACAGAGAAGTGGAGAACCAATCGAACGGGAGTGTTGTTTGTTGTATTCCAACGTGTACCCGTCGCAACCGCTTACACCCGCAGCAGAATCGAAAACCCTCAATTAACGCCACCGACCTCCACGTACCTCTCTATGCGTGCCCACCCAATCCGCCCATGTAACCATCGCATAGAGTCCTCCGACCACAATTGGTTTCACACAAAATATCATTTATATGAAAATATACCTAACTCAATTTCAAAATTAACACCAAAAATGAAAAAAAGCAATTAATGTCAGTAGTTTCATGAGTCATAAAAAAAGTACTGTGGTCACTGAGAGCGCCCGATTAAAATATTTTTTTGGTTGTAAAAAAGAATAATTGAGATTTGTCACTCGGTGAACAAGCACAACACATCCTAATTGTTCTCTTAAAATTACATAGTCAACGTTCTCTGTTCTCAAGTTCTCTGAAAAAATACATCTCAATAATGTGAGAAACTACCTTATCTAGTGTGTTACGACATCCTTTTTTAAAATAAGAAATTATAAATGCGTTGTAAGATAGAAGATTAGATATAAGATCGAAGATTCGAACAATATGAACAATTTTATAAATTATAATAAATAACTTAAAATCAATAAAATTGCAATAGATACATATTAGAGTCCACAACTTGGTTACTTATATCGCAGCATTCAACTGAGAGGATGTTCGTGTCCCTGAAATTGCTTCCAAGTCCATTAAGCCATTTCAGATAAACCTAAATTAGATAAACAAAGTTTTTGGACGTGTTATACTCGAATTTCATTGCAAAAGGCGCAGCGTCAATAGACACACAAACACCGTAGTGCAGTCGCCGTAACCAAAGCGAAATTTCGTTCACAAACACAAAATTCAGAAGCCGACAATCAAATTCGATAGCGCTCAACAGCCGTGTAATAAAGTAGATTAGTATTCCAGAAAATATTTTTTTTTACATTTCGGTCTGAAAAGGGCGATTTCGAAATTGCTGCGGCCACAATAACCACATTACGGTGTTGGGTTCTAGGGCGAAGGGCTGAAGGCCAGCGTGGTGAACGGATAATATCAATGCGTTTATTACCGTTTGAACTGTAATACTTGTATTACGTATGAATGTACGTACTTGGGGCGCCAGCCCATGAACGGGCTGAAAGACCTACCGGCGACGTTCCTGCCTCGCAGCCATGGGTTAAGGGGGTATCTGTGGTTAGCACGTAGACATCCCCACGCCGTATTTCGGTCTTCTCAACCTGAGAAGCGAATTGTCTCCTGGTGACACAGCAACATACACTGGGACATTGAAAGGAAAACGGACTCTATAGTCTTCGCTTGACCGGGAATCGAACCTGGGGCCGCATGGGGAAAAGCGAGCAAGCTGACCCTAGCAACGAGCCACACTGTAATACTTAAGTGACACAATAATCCTGTAACAAGTATTGTTCATTAGCTTTTGTTTGACTTCCATTTCTATTAGTTTTTTATACCGTTTCCCTTGAACCATTGAGCAAGTATTGACTTAGCCCACTTGTTTTGTTTCAGGACCAAACAGTGTCCAAAATAGGAATCACAATCTGTAGCTTATTTTCTGAGGCAAGTATTTTGTACATGGAAAATAATATTTTTGGCTATGAATTTTCCCAAAATTGTCGTTGACACCTTTATTCATAATTATTATACAATAGATAGTAAATGTATAAAATAGAGTAAAGAGTGAGGATACAAATTCCGAAACTCGAGAAAACGCGCACTGATTGAATTTCTCCGCCGTATGTTGCAGGTGTGTTTGACGTTAAAGGTTTGAGTCTAAGAATGCCTATAATACTAGTCATAAAAACGAGTGTGAGATACCAGACTGTTCTGCTATTTCTGTAATGTATTTTTACATTCTTTATCGGCCAAATTACTTAATAGTTTAATTATCTTGGAATTATAAGGTTTTAGCAGATAGGTCAATTCAATTGAAAAGGCCATAACGTTTTTAATATCTCTGTCATTTAAATCCTTGGCAATACATTTTCATTTCCAATTCTTTCGAGTTTATCAAAAGTTGAGTATTTTCCTATTTCTGTTTAATATAAGCTACCTTTTTAGGTCGTAGATAATATATCAATCTTGTGCGCATGAACTAAATGTAAAATTTCAAACCTATTAATTCACTCTGTATGGTATAATATATTTAAAAAGTTGACATTCACTCCAATTTCAGTACAAATTTTATAAGTTCCGCACGTCATATGGTATCAAGTCGTGGTACTTTCGTGTTTAGTTTCAAAAATATTCTGGTTCTATCAAATGTGTTACAACGATTCCGATTGCTAAGAACGTATTCTCATATTGTTCCACGGAAAAATAAAATAAATATTATTAATCAGCGATACACAACGAGTACTGCAATGAGTGTTATCGGATCTGTAGCATTTGGTGAAATCACTACCTCCATCAGACCTTTGTGGTATTTTAGCAAATACTTTGAGCGATGAACGATACTTCCGAATGACTGAGTATTAAAATACATAGAAAGTAAGTAAACATAAATTATAACTTTCAATTGTATAATATATATTAAAAGTAATAGGCCCTATATACCCAATTCCTAATTCTATATCTGTACCATATTCTACCAACACATATTCTATCATTTTCTATTTCTGAACCACAAGGGACTCAATTAGTTCTTTGGGTATGTAAGAATAATACTTTCCGCAGTTTTGTGCCCCTGCTTCAGACTTTTATTTAAAGAAGTCTTGGCAGAAATGCGCTGAAAATGTTAGCAACCCAATCCTGTTCCTGTCTTCACAAGTCGGCCGTCCGGCGGCGCGCACCGCTTTCTGAATCTGTCGCCCCGAGAGCGTAGAGCGCCGCATAACAACGCCGTGTCGCCGCGTCTCCTGGCATCTCGGGGCTCATCGCAAAGCATACGACGATGCTCCGTGCGCAACAAAGCTCACCCAGGTCCCGCTCCTCGCGCTTTGACTGCCCAAGTTATTTATACGGCGCGGCGCGCTCCATAATGCAGCGGGGCGCTCAGCGGAGAGGCGTCGCGCTCACGTCAGTGACGCGACGCCGCGCGACGCCCGTGCGACGCCCCTGCCACGCGTCACGCGCGCCCGCGCGACCGCCGCCGCGCGGGGTCACCCACGCCACCAGCCAGTATGTCTCTAGAAAGAGTCGCCAATGCCGTCATCGCCATCACCCACGCCGCCGCCACTGCCCCTCACAATACTCACCGCCCACCACCACCCACACCCAACATTCTCGCGCCCATCGTCTCTCCACGGCTGCTGCCCCATACGGCAATCCCCGCCCAAGGCGCTTCCTCCGCCGCCCCGCCGCACCCGCTCGCCGCCACCAGCTCGCCAGCACGCCCGCGCGCTCCCCACGCCGCTGCCAAGAGTCGTGCACCACGGCCACCGGCCATCCCCTGACCGTCACCAATGCCGCCCACGGAGACATCACCGATCGCCCGCCGCCCACTGGCCTCACACCCATCGCCCGCCGCCCACGCCGCTCGCCGCACGGCCGCCACCTGCCGGCGCTGACCCACCTCTCTACCGCCATCCACACTGCCGTCACTGCTGCCGACACCCCCACCCCAACATCGCTGCCCCGCCACCATCACAGTCGACACTGCCACCGCCGTCACCGCTGCCATCGCCATCGCTACCTCCCCCACCGCCACGGCTGCCGCCACCCCTTTCTCTGACGACAACGCCATTCGCCGAACTGCGAGATGAATAATAAAACCGACGGCCTCGCGGTCGGTGGGTGGCGCGGGCCGGAGGACACTGCACGGTGCGAAATGCAGGAACGTAAATAGTTGAAAATCTATGCAGAATGTAGCAGGCTACCGTAGTGGTCTGGTTTTGCGCGCTCGTATGCGTTTGAAAGACTCGTACGCGAGCCGGCTGCGCTCAACCAAACAGGGCTACGAACATGGAAAGCGAGATAATAAACATGGTGATAGAGATTCGCCGAAATTAACGGAACTGTGTTGTGTCCGTTTGACATATGTAAAGAATGAAATATTACGAAATTATATGTTCACGGTGATAGAAGTATTTCTCCCCTCTCACTTCAGACATCACATACTAATTTTATTCTGCGCCCAAACACAGTTCTTTGATTCAGTAGCATTGTTTATCCGTGTGCTCGTTAAAGAGTCTATTCTCCACCAAAACGCAATTCTCTCGAGCTAATAAGAAGATGATGTTACGTAACGGACATTTTTACTCATTAGGTGTTCAAGACAGAGTTGCTATTCGGTAGTAGTAGTGTGGTAAGGCAAATTGTACTCAGAAAAATTATTGGCTGATAAAGCAATGATGATTGTTATTTTCTGTTTTCATGACAGTGATAAAGAAGATGAATCGATGACACTTGGAAAACAATGTTTGCCACCCCCTTCATTAATCAAATGATGAAAACTTTCAAGAGCAACGTCCTCTGTAGCTGATTAAGACACTTTGTTTGGCAATACTGCACGCAGGAGAAACATCGGCCAATCCAAAATCCAAACGAAAAGACAATTTTTTTTAAATGTCACATGTAACACTGTAATATTGAACCTACATCTTCCCACAATATGCATTGTGAGATATAGTTTTAACAAAACCTGAACTAGACGATATGGTACGAATGCTTGAAAACACAGTAATCATATTCACAAAACCACATACTATATCGGCAAATAATGAATTTTCTTGTTGCTTTGTAATAGGGTAGTCTTATTTCCAGATATACAATTATATATATATATATATATATATATATATATATATATATATAAGATGGTGAAAGAAAGGTATTAAAAAAGCACGTACTTCAATAATTATTTATTTTATAAATATGAAAATGATCATAACCATGCGCTTTTTGAGCACTAACGTTGTGAACGCAACCCGCACGACCGTCTCCACTCGTACTCTGAGCACAGGCGGCCTGTTAGGTCAAGTAAAAAATAGGTATGTAGTTTTATAGATCTTATTAACTGTCTTTCATACATAAGTATATATACAAACATAGGCACAAACACGCATACATACGTGTCGAATACAATGAAATGGGCCTAACTCCTGCTTGTAAAAACACTCTGTAATCCCTACTATGTTTATGTATATTGTCCCCTACCTCCCGCTCTTGTTTACTGCATCCTATTTAGCCGAGCCCGAGATTTTTCCAGGCGGCCCTCCTCCTCCTCCTATTCGTCTCGCTCTTCCCTTTACGAGCCGAACAAAGAGCCACGCGCGCGTCCCTCGTTGGAGTCGCGTCGCCCGTGCCGCTCCGCAGCCCACTCAGCATTCGCGGCACATTGCGCGCGCTCGCCCGCCAGCTTCGTCGCGACAGCGTCCGCCGAACAGAGGGCAAGCGTGGCTGAGAGCGTGGTGGAAGGCGAGCGCGACGGAGGGCGAGCGTGGCAGAGAGCGAGCGTCGCAGAAAACGAAGGTGGCAGAGGGTGAGCGTGACAGAGGGCGAGCCTGACAGAGGGCGGACGTGACAGGGGGAGAGCGTGGCAGAGAGCGAGCGTGGCAGAGGTTGAGCTTGGCAAAGGGGCGAGCGTGTGTGCAAGCGTTCGTGGCAGAGGGGTAAGGGTGGCAGCGAGGGGAGCGGGGGCGGCGACAACGCGGGGCGGCGCGGAAGCGTGTCGGCGAGGTGTAACACTGGCCGAGGGGCTTAAGCGGGAGAGGAGCAAAACAAGCGCCGGCCCGTGCACCGTGGCGCTGCTCGCCGCGGCGGCGCTCCACCCCCACGCAGTGGCAGGCGCGCTCTTGGCAGCAATGGCGAAGGAAATCCTTCCCAGTGCACTTCATTAACTGTTAGAAACGGCAACCCTCTGATAGTTATTAATCCATTAAGCCGATAAATAACAAATAACCAACCGATTTGGTTACTCCTATACTTGCACTACGAACATGTTTTCGTAATATTGTACTATGAAGATTGTACTGTTATATAGACGTAACGAAACTAAAACAGGAACGACAAGCCTTACATTTTGTACATTCTAAGACGTTTAAGTTCTGAACAACACTGAATAATATTCATAACACAAAATAAACGCACAATTCAATATCTTATCATGATACTCCCAAACATGCCTCAATACACAATAATAGCGCAATAGAAATTGTAAATACACCAAAACACATCTCTAACGAATTACAACCTCTTGCGATGTTCAGTAAGCATGATTACATGTAGAAACAAAGTATTTCAAATTTCACCATCGTCCTCATCTAGGCATGAGTAAAAATAAGTCCAAATGTGTTGATTTTATATATTATGGCTTGAGAAATATAATTTGAAGGCATTCAAATCTTATACATGACGCTTTAGAGGGTAGAATGAGTTTGCGAGTTAGATGCGTTTGAGATGGCAAGAAACAAATGCTTGCAAGGTAAAAGGCCAAGATTCCGTGTACGAATATTTTAAATTACTAATATTTTGAATTCCGCACATTGTACGAAAAGAAATGTTATAGTAAAAATGGACACAACCGCAAACACACCAAACCTCAGAATCATTTTCCAATACTTCGGAATGAGATGTCATTTGTATAAGTTACTTTGCCCTGAAACGCGCAAAAGACAGTATGCAAAAAAAGTTTTTTGTAGGTTGCCAAAAATCTAGTTTTTTGCAATATTAAATATATTTTGGCATACTGATTACTTTTGAGGTTCAAATGTTAAGTAGAATTTGTTTTACCTCAATTGCTTTCAAATAACCATTTTTTGCTCGTTCTTACAGAACTCATACCAATAATAAAAGACGTTCCAATGTGTTAACATTTACGATAACCATAAAAGTTTGAGAACCACTACTGCAGGAAATGGATAATAAAATTTTGTCGTCGTTGACCTTAGGTACCTGTAGCTCGCATCACCATATTTAATCAAATTTCGTGCTTCACCAAAGTATGAATGATCATTTTAGAAGAGGGTTGTGAAAACAGCTTCACATCTTAGTAGAATACATACCCCAGTCATCCTTTGATATGATTGACTTGATTTGATTTATTTTCTCAAAAAACTGTATGTTACCTTTGAGGGAGAAGTACAATCTGCCTTTGACACCAAGTATCAAACCGCTTCTAAGCCGTCGAACATTCGCAAACACGTCAACTGAATGACAGAGATAAATCCTATTATATTGCTAGGCGCATCAGTTTTCAGCATGTTCTCTTTTGTACACTAGTTTAAAGTCAATGTGATTGTGATACGTATGTGCAAGATGATTCCCTATGATGTTCCAGAATATATATTGTACACCTAACGCATTCAGAGGTGCTCTGACTCACCCGTACTAAATTGAACCCACAAGTTGTGATCAACGTAAAAGACTGCAAATATTTTAAAATTCGATAAGTTACACGCGTTTTACAAAACCTCGTTATAAACTGTAAACTCATCTAACTATATTTCACAAGATGCAGGTATCAACATGGTAAAAGCAACATAATACGTACAGCACATGTGACACTCACTCACAAACAACATTTTACAGATATTGATTAATAATGCAAACTAGTAGTACTAAAACAGCACGTACTTTCTCGTCTGCATTTTTAAGCAACATGAGACATGCATCATTTTTAAACGTCCTTTGCACTATTCCACAACAAAAAATAATTATATACAATGGAGCCTTCTTTTTAAATTTGGCAAATGTCCCAGGCGGTTCATATGAAGTACCCTCCAAAATTAAAATATCGGTTTGAAATTCAAGGGGCAGCGACATCAGCCAGATCGATTGGGGTATATATGAAATTTAGAGAAAATCGGCTGATCGTTTTATCCGTTAGCGTTGTTCACAGACGGACAGAAGGATATACAGGGAGGCAGACAGACAGAAAGCAGGAAGGACGGAAGGACGGAAAAAAAGGAAGAACGGGCGGACAGACGGACGGACAGACAGGCAGACGTGTTGTCGTCATTCGACTTTTCGGTATCAAGGACCCACAAAACATGTATTTTCACTACATCACGTGATAGAGGATGTTTTTTCTAAATTTAGCAACTGGCTATATCCACATTTTCGTTACCAGGGCCATACAATAAGAGTTTTTTTTTCAAAAATTCGCTGTTTTTCGCGCAGCATCACATACGTTTCTCTTTTCTCCGTAGCAAAAAAGGAAAAATAAACGCGATGCTTACAGTAAAATGCGAGGGCACCAGTCGCACTATTCCTCTGCACACGCTCCAGCACGTTGATGTTCGAATAAGCGACAGCCGCTTGTACACGCGCGAGAAACTCGACCGTGTCGACCAGTGTTTATATGTACTACATATTTTTTATATGCCCAGAGTAATACTGTACCCGCGTCAATACTTACGCGTAGTAATACGCTCGCAGTTGCATTTATTCGAGCAACGAGGTGCAGAAATACGTAGTGTGTGGATGTACCGCCAATTCGGGTATCGATCTGTGTACTTCCGAGTAGCAATTTTGGCGTTGCTGCGACATTCTTTAATTAGATTATACATATTGCAGTACTGAGAAACCTATCACGCCGTGACCCCGTCGTGTTCTACCTCAACTGCTCAATAAATGTTCAGTGCTTCGCAACGAAAATTACTCTGTGACTTGAGCGATAAGAGCGCGCCACGGAGGCCATGCACCGACGCGACAGAGAAGCATTTCGAGTGAATCGGAACGACGAATATAATTGAACACTTAAATAAAAAAACGATGCAAGTGTAATTTCTGTTCAATTTATGTTTTTACGTAATAATGATGAATGAATCAAACCCTGTAACATATATAAGAACAAAAATCCAGAAGAACTTCTTGATCGTTTTATGATGTATGTGCCAATGGGTTTAATATATAATCATTTTTCTCGAAAGCTTAAAAATGGCACTTACTTTCTTTTTTTATTTCCAGCCTTAAATTATTCCTAGTTGTGCCTGAGCACTGTACAGTGCTGGATAAAGAATGTGTTCACTATTTCTTGGAAGAAAATGCCCTAGGTCATGATTAATCCATTTCAGAAACATTTTATATATTCTTGTTCGCCATTAGATCTTGCATATCTAGCTGTCTTATGGTGCAAACCTATTTATAAGTGAGGCCGGTGTAATGGTGAATTCGTACGTTCCGGCGGTCGAAGTCGTGTGAATATTCTACTTGTCATTATTTTCCAGTTGGGAAAATTAAACAAATTAGAAAGTTTGGTTTGTGTATATTTTTGAAAACATTTTTCGGGTAGATTTATTCCTCTTTCTTTCAAACTTTATGGATTTACCAGCTTCGGATTTCGAGTAAGTTGTAAAGGATGTCCCTACCGGGAATTAGACCACCAAGAAGTGAGTTGCCGACCACTGCGCCTCACCCTGCAGGAGTCGTCGGCTACCGTCGGCGTGATCCGACCGAAAATAGGCGCGCCATTCGTCCCCGCTGATCCCCCGGGACAGCGCAGCGAGCGTCGGGTGGGTGGGTGGAGGTGGGGGCAGAGTGTCGAAGGCGGAGGAGCGCCGGTGGCACAAAGACAACGGCGCTGCTGGGAACAAGCGGCTCTGATGGAACACCGAACCGCCATCCGACCGTTAACCGGAACGTGTAAAGCGGATGGCTCCTTCGCGGAGGAATCGAGTCAAAGGCACGCTTAACTCAAACCGGAGATCATACTGCGTTTATTTCTGAGTGCTGCAATTTCCGTTTTAAAGTGTTTTCGACTTCAAGTTTTGTTGGGTGTATTCTCTTCAAATTCTCGTTATTGTTGTCCTTTCAACGTGTTGGTTAAGCTTCATCGCAACGGTATGCGCTGTAAAACAAAAGGGATCTACTGCATTCCTGGGGCATCCTACATGCATTTTTGGGATCGACACTGAAGTGGACGAATTTTTCTGGGTACTTTTGTACATTTTTCGACATTTGTGGCTTTTCTGCCGACTTAGACTTGCTGATGCTTGTTTAGGTGTTTCAATAGGAGATGAAGTCTAATTTGATTTCCTTACAAGGGTAGATTCAAAAGTATCTTTAAATTTTGCTGGAGTTCATCTATTGCTCTGTAGACACAATTTGAACAATTTCCAATTTTTATAGGTTTTCGAAAGTAATACTTTTTTCTCTAATTTCATTCCGCATTTTCTACGTAATATAAAATAATATAATATGATTTCACAACGTTATAAAGTGGCATGTCAAAATTTAACAAGCTCGTTATTTTTCGGAATTTAATTCGTTGACATTATATTCCAAATTACAAGTGTGCAGATAACAAAGTAAACTACAATTCCAAAGTAAAACATAAACAATCGAAAATATAAAGTACATTTCGAAGGTTATTTTGGAATTTTGGCAGATGCTATTTTTTGCAAAACAATACTATTCATAAATAAACACAAATTAATTTTAGTTAGTGAAATATAGTTAGTCAAAGAGTTAATGACTACACTTTTGTGTTGACTTTTTCATCTAAGTGAAAAGTCTAATTTGTAATTACTAATCAATAAGACCACAATACTGGAATATAGACATGGTAACAAGGTAGGATTAGGCTAATAGGCTCATCCGTTTTTTATCACTGAAATTTTTAAAATGTTTCCATACGTTTCATACGTCATTTTCATCAGGTACTTAACGTATTTACGGAAATAAACTGTTTCATTACGAGGGACTACGGGGCTACTTTGAAAATTTTCAGGGTCCTCCCCCCTTTGCAAACCTATGCTTTCTCGCAAGACATGGCCGTGATTTCATGTAGTGTTGACTGTGGGATTGTTTCTAAGGACGCTTGTCTTCTTGCAAGGTTTTGACAATAACCTTTTATAAACAAGAAACTATGTCAAATTTTAGGCAAGTACAATTCCTCAACAGTCTTGGTCTGTTCTCTTATGACAACCAGTAACCTAGCAAGACAAAAACTAATTTATTTTCCTGCTATAATATTCTTTCTAAAACGATAATCAACCGAAAAATTGTAGCCAACCCGCAAATGTTATTACCTTGGGAATATCGAGTAGTTGTCAACCGTCCTTTTTCATTTAAAATTTAATGCTAGAGGGGGATAAGTGTATCCAGGGGAGAAAGCAGCGAGCGGAAGCGCAAAAGGACGAAAGTAAAATGGATGAGACAAGAGGAGCAACAAGAAGAGAAAGATCCGCCCGAAGGCGCCGCTGGGTGGGTGAGATGCGGGTGGTGGAGGGCGAGGGGCTAAGTGCGAGGTGTGGGCGGTGAGTGGGTGGGAAGGGGGGAGAGGGGCAAGGGGCTTTCTGGAGCGGAACTGCGGGGCGAGGACGGAGTGAAAGCGTTCCCTTGCCGCATCCGGAGGCGGCGCATTTCTCATGCCGTGAGGCCGCCTCCTGACGTCTCCCCGTCCCTCGTTCCCACCCCACCCAGCAGACTGTGCCAGGGGGTTGGCGCCGGATTGAGCGCAGGGCATTGCTCGTGCCACCCTGTGGAGGCACGGAGATCGAAACCCGCGGTTCGGCTGCCACTTGGCTTTCTCCGACCCTTCCGGTCCCCACTTTCCTCAACCCCAACCCCGCCCTCCCGGTTCCCCCTGCCTCCCCGTCGCCCGCTACCTCTGTCGCTCTCCTGCCCCCTCGCGGACCCCTGCGGTGCACCAGAACGGAATCCGAAACGCATCTCCCTGAAAGTAGCGTGGATAATTTATGGGGAGGAGGCGCGGTCCAGTCGATCCCAGCGGCCACCACAGCGCGTGCTCTACACAAAACGAGAAGTTTATGGCTTGCAGCGGCCCCTAAAACACTTAACGTGCTCACCAGACGTATGGTGTGCAATAAGTCTCGAAATATGAACACATTGAGTGAAAAATGTTAAATATACACGTTGCTTATGTTTTTAGGAACATTACTAAAGTAAGATATAATTCAAAATGATTTTCAACTTTTTATTAAGAAACGAAATATATTGTGCATGTTTGCGTCCAGATGACGTATTATAATTCAAGCCTCATTATCAGTATTTAATAATTGATTGTTCAATTTACATCACAATTATTTATTTCCACATACACAAAACTACAATAGAATTATGATACATTTTTAAAAAGTATATTAAATTATCAATGCGCTCGCGAGCGAATACAGTGCGTTACGAGAATGAACTTTGGAAGGATTTGAACAATAACGGCAGCGCTGATTTCTCCCAAAATCTGTCAAGTACAAATGTTGCCTAGAGCCTAATTCATTGAGACATCGCATTCATAAAATACACTCGTTCACATTTAGATATGGGATACCATTCGCAAAGCATTGATAATTTTTTTCACTATCATGTTTGCGTGTCATAAGTTTAACTTAATAAGTATCAGTGAAAATATCCAGAAAAGATAAATATTTCTAGTATACGATCAATGGCAACACTATTTAAACATCGAAAATCCAAATTATCTTTCTTCTCTTCACGGAGTCTGTTCCAGTTGATACGAAAGGTTTTGTATTATTTTCCGCGCGTTTTAACCAATCAAAATTGAATTCATTTTATGATATCATGTACGTTACAAGTCCCTGTTATCTCAAAAAAATTTGTTCTGTTCACGAATTTAATTCGAAAATAATTTGTTGCATTTAACGGATCAGTTGTTTGCATTTAGAAAACATCTCTTTCACAGTACTGTGATATTTAGAGTTCATCTTAATTTCGTTTGTATAGTAAATCAAATTTATAAAAAGTTCAGTGAATATTTACCAGATAAATCAAACAAAAGACTCATTATTAAAATAATCTTGGCATCAATATATCCTTAATTAAGTCATATACATGCAATATTAAAGCTTTGAAAATAGCTTAAACTCATCTGTCGAATTTACTTTCCCTTAAAATCGTCGACAATTTCGAAAAAATTGGAAACGACCAAAGTAGTAAATGATACAGGAAGACGTACTGAAAACATGTCTATGATTGTCATACATGTGGCAACTTAATACATTTCAACGAATGTCTGCAGAGGAAAACGCACATAAAAATCTATGTCACGAATTAATCCTAGCTTATCCGCAATTGAAAATTTGGAGATAGAGCGTCATGGGCAAGAAGGGATTCACGTTTTTATGCACGAAACTATTTCACAATTTCCATAAAAATCTCTATTTAAAGCGGTCCAGTTCGGACTATTTTATCTCACCACTGATATATGGAAGGTAACGCACTACCGATGCAATTCCATCCATTCATTAATCAGGCTTCATCAATTTGCCATGCGCCGGAAAAAGTTGACGTTTTGCACCGGAGCTAGCAACGGATTTGGGAATACGAGAGAAGAGATACGGCTAACACAACGCACAGCGGATCAACTACGCAATGTTTGAGAAATTTTGATGCACAAAACGAAGTTTTCGTAACATTTTTATTAAACAAACACAGACCTAAATGGGTCTTCTCGAGCATGTGAGCATTTTTGCGCTCCTATTACATCTATTGCAAACCATTCTCATATTCACTCTTGTTCTGCAAAAAGATATACCTCCTCCAAATCGTAGATTGACATACTTGAGTATAAACAAAGGGTGCGTGTAAACCATATTAAGCAAAAATCTATTTCACGGTCATGTGTACATTTTTGTGAAACCGACGAGAAAAGTCATTTGTTTCGTTTGTTTTTTAAATTAAGCAAACTACTTTCAACAAACACTCATATATTTATGTTCAAAATAGTTCTCAAGAATATGTTCTCTAGAAAAATTACACTCCAGTTCTCATAATGAAAGTATTGCTGGAAATGTTCCTCTTCATTCATCGGAAGGTGAAAGAGAATTTTTATATATGAACAATTGAGGTGTTAATTTTCAATCAAGTATTGACTGCTGAACCTGTTTCATAAGTTTGTTCGAAACTGAAAAACGTATTATTTCGACCTCTTCGTGAATAAAGGTGAACAAATCTGAAGTGAAAATGTAATAAAATTAATGAAATTATTATATTTATTAAATTATTTAGTATGCCTTTTGTATAAGTAGTGCTGTTCTCAAAGATATAGAAATAGATGGAAGAAACTCATTTAATATCTGAGAGACCAGAGAATCATGTTTAAATATGAACAGGAAGATGCAAAGAGATCATATAGTAAAAAATTGAAAATTATCTCAAAATTAAAGTCCTAGGCATGCAATTCTATGAAGAGAGAAACTACATATTATCGCACCATTATCCATTAAACTTTTTATTTTTATACATTTTACTTGTAAAATAATTTTCAGTATATTTTTGAGTTTTGAAATGGGTTTTTGGGTGGCTGTAGAAGAGTTGGAATTGTACTTGACCGCGTTCCATCGTGTTAGTTCCATACATTTTTTCGAAATTTTGATCTGTTTTCAATCAATTTTGAAGTATTGACTCACTTTAAGGGATTTTTCTGGAGAAGCCAGCTCAATTAGGCCAACTTTTAAGGGCTGATTTGAATGATTCTTCATGTTTTCAACTACAATTTCAGTTGTTTTTGGTACAGGAGGGAAAAGTTTAGAATTTTTCACATATTACATTCTACACACTTGTATAATACGATTAATATGTTCTTATATATTTTTAAAAGACAGATCAAAACACGGGCAATGTAATAGTAAGTACACGCCATTGACACGACTGGAATTAATTAAATTCTATAATCGCAAATTACAAATGTTCAGATACAATTTCAAGGAACACCGTTTCATAAGTAAAATTTAAATAATCGAAAATATCAAGCACATTTCGTAAGTGGAAATATTTTGCATTTTTTGATATCAATGTACTATATTTAGCAAAAAATTAAAAACGTTATAACTGAATATAAATTTAACATAATTAATAAAAGAGATTACAAAATAAACAGAACATTACGAAATTAGAATAATGAATATAAAATTATCGTAATTATATTCACTCAAAAATTGCACGATAAGCAGTTAATGGCCACAGGGCAAGTATTTACCAACTAATTAAAATGTCGAAAGTTTTCAAGTTTTGTATCTCAAGAAACTAGGCAATAAGATAATAAAATTTAACCAATCATTTAGATACGGTCAAAATATACGATTGGTTTATTGCATTATGGCTTCCGTGCCCCCTCCACCCCCACCCCAGACGCATGCATATCCTCAAAGTTAATACACTGGAACAGGTATGTAGAAGACCTTTAAAACCGAGTTGCAGGGAAACTAAAATGAAGCCCAGGAGAAAAAGCAGGCTTTTACTCCTTTGGCTTATATACGCAAGTTCCAACAGGCGAGATTCAGACGATTCCAGGAAATTGGAAATACGATCTGCACTAACAATGAAGAAAAAATGAAAAACGGCCATTCAAATCGCTGTCGTCGCATTATTAAATTGGAAATTGAGAAGATGTGCAGGGGAGAGGTACGTAGCGACAACGTCCGTTGCTCCGGGTCCTTAGGTAACGCCATGCCTCTTCGCTGAAATTACGGAACTTTGGAGTTTTAATGAGCGTCTGTTTAACACAAGAGCTTAATAACAACTCAGACGAATGGGCGGAGCATCAGATACGCAGATCAGAGCACCCATTCAATATGAGTTGGAGAAATCTGAGGCAGAATATAGGCGGACAATGAAAAGTGACCGTAAATAGTTGAAGGAAAAAGAGAGGGAAATAATAGCGAAGGTGAGAAAATGCGGAGAAGGAAACATAAGTTCAGGCGATGAACGAGCAAAAAATTGACAAAAATAATAAGAAGAAATATTGACGGTTGACGAATGAGCAACACCTACTGCACAAAATACATCTATATACTCGTAAATATTAGAAAATAGCATTATTGTAAGAGAATAAAAGAGA
The DNA here is from genome assembly GCA_017312745.1 of Gryllus bimaculatus. Classification (NCBI taxonomy): domain Eukaryota; kingdom Metazoa; phylum Arthropoda; class Insecta; order Orthoptera; family Gryllidae; genus Gryllus; species Gryllus bimaculatus. Next base: position 5,928,126 of record BOPP01000070.1, on the reverse strand, counting down.
AAGTGTAAGAAAAATTGATCAAATGAATAATGAAGGCTTAAAGAACACATCAAGTGACGTAAAACGATATAAGGTGTAGAACAATAATGTGCTGCAATAGGCAGTAAGCAAAGTGGTTTCCTCTAGAGGAAAATATACAACTCAAAATAGAATGTAAGAAAGACCGTAGAATGTTATAAAAATAACATGTCCAGTGATGAACATGTAAATCTAATGTTCACCATGATGACAACTTTAATTGCATTTAAGATATAAAAGAAATTCGACAATTTGAATGATCAACTCGAAATAATACATAAACCGTCAGGAAATAAACACATAAATGATGGTCAATTAAATGCAAAATAGAATAAATAATATTCGTATTAAGTGAATATATCGATCTTAGTATAAAATATTCTATAGAAATTAATGATTTCATTTCTTTTTCATTATTATAAGGCATCCTCTATCTTTACGCATAACTATTTCGACGTTAGATCCAATGTGACAAACACAACAGAATGAATACCTACAAACAAAACTCTAAAAGACACAAATTTGGATTTGGAGTCAAAATGGGGTGGACAAATTAAAGTAAACACGGGAAAAATTAATAAAAATCAAGGGATTATTCACTCGTAAGATTCAAAGAAGCACGCCTATTATACAATATACAGCGAGGAAAAATGAACCTACTTTCAATTACTCAAGAGTCACAACGTAGGTCACCTTGCATCATAGATGCTGTAAACCTGAAAACCCTGTTCGAAACGCTGAAGGTTTGGTGTCAGTAAACTTCCCGACTTCAGCAAAGCAAATAAACTCTATAAACCCATTTTTATGACAAAAGCCTTTGTAGTATTTACGGATGACTTCCACGAGTGCCCACAAGACGCACACTTACAAACAAGCGCCATAATTTCCATGATCAGGCGTCACAACCTAATTCAATGGGACGTAAATGGGTGTAGCCGACACCAGAGCGAAATGAGCTTATCTCCCCGTGAGAATCCACGAGAGTCAACATTGGTTCTCCACGCGATGCGGCGACGAAATAGTGAGAGAAGGCGCTCGGAGGAGGTGAAGCACTGAGCGCTGAGCAGAGAGGAGCCTGAAAGGCGAAGCGGCAGCGGCGGCGGGAAAAGTGAGGTACGAGAATGGGGCAATGAAATGCGATGCGCGACGGACAGGGAAAATGAAGTGGCGGGCAGAGCTGGGCGGAAAGGGTGTCATGGGGCGGTGTAGGGGAATATAGGGCGGTGAAGGGTAGCAAAGGGCAGTGTGGGGCGGCTGAGGGTGACGGGTGGAGACCTGGAGCGAAGTGGGGCGACGTGTGTGACGAGGAGCAACGTGGAGTGACAAAGAGCGTCGTTGGACCGCTCAGAGTAGGCTAGAACGGCGTAGAGTGATATAGGACAATGTTGGGCCGTTTAGAGCAATATAGGGCAATTTAAATCCAAGTAGGTAGGGCGACACGTGGGCCACGTAGGGCGACGTAGGGGACCGTGGGGGGCGTAAGGTGGCTCACGGCAGACCCAGAGCGTCCCAAGAAGGGCTCATGATGGCACAGGGCGGGAAAGGGCTGGGCAAGGGCGGCGTGGGGGCGGCGCGAGTGTGAGCACCTCGCCAAGCGGAGCAGGCCAAGGAGCAGCGGAGCGGGGAGCGGGAGGGGATCGGGAGCGGGAGCAGGGAATGGTCGGGCGAGTCTCGGCGTGTCGGGAAGCGTCAGGTCGTCGGGTGCGGTGCCCGGTTCTATCGACCGAGCGGTTGCCCGTGGCAACGGTGTCGCCGCCGCCGCCTTCGCCGCCGCCCGCCGCCGCACCTGTGCCCGCTGATTGTGCACGGGTGGCGCGGAGGTGGGCGGGCGGGCGCAGGGCGGGGTGGGAAGGAGCTGGGTGGAATGGGGCGAACGGGGCCGGGGGCGGGGCGGGCAAGGGATGGGCGAACGCCGAAGACGAGAAGGCTGGGTGAGCGGGTTGGCGGCATGCCGCAAGGCGAGGCCGCAGCCGCACAGCGCTCGCCCTTGGCCCGCTCGAGGTCAGCGCCGGTCCCGCCTCTCCGTCCTCTTCCTTCGCCTCCGCCTCCGCCACCCGGCCGCTTCTGCTCCCGCAGGCGCGTGGCCTCCGCCCGGGCCGCCTCCGCCTCCACCTCCGCGCAGGATATTGGCGGGCTGCGGGGATGAGGCGATTTCCAATGCGCCGGGGTACGCGGGCTCTCGCCTGTTCTGAATGGAACATCATCAGGGCGATATTGAAAACACTTTTGTGCCAACCAGTAAGAGCAGTAAGGCTTTCTTTCGCTTCTCTCGTATGAACACACTGAGTGTACTTCCGGTGCAACGTGTTAGTACTCGTTCTGTTCGAGCCTTTGTACTGAAAGAAAAAAATTCTCGAACTACGGTTACTATTACTTGTGGACAATCGTGATGACAGATGACGTGATATACATCAAAACGAACTCTCGTGAACCCTGCTCCTCGCTTTAATTAAAATTCAACACGCGGTAACCTAGAATTAACATGCATGTTCATTGACTTGCATTATTCCCTGGATATTAGCAGTAATTCAGGGTATCGGTCAGGCAGGAAATTAAAACAAAACCATAAATTGCCACCCTATTCTCTTGTTAAAAGTAGCTTGCAAATTGCATTAAATTTGCACTTGTATGGAACTGTGAAACCATTGATGACACAATAATTTGAATAAAAATGAGATAAAACAATAATGCGGTTAGTTTTTTGTAATTTATTTGTCGTCAAACAGTAAAAACTATACTCTTTCCGCACACAATGGCTTACGATAAAGAGCACAAAAATACACTACAAAATAATGTGACACTAAACATCCTCATTGAAATGATTGATATTACCTGAAAATTAACCAGCGATCCAATTCTAGTATCCACAAATATTAGAACCATCTTGCATGATATAAATACTTTTACGCGTAGAAGTTTGTGTGCGGTCCAATCCAAGCGACGGTCCAAATTCAGCTACTTTCCTCTAAATATTCATATTTAACACTGTCATCTTTATCGTGCGTTTGCCTGAATGAATTTAATTCACATGACCCTTTAGGAGATTGTTTATCTTATCTCTATACTGACATAGGGAGGTAAAATGACAAAAAAGGCGTTTAATTAAGTTTCAAAACAGCATTATAATTCGACCAACTAAAATAAAAACACTCCCTCTTATGCTCATAAGTCACAGTAATTGTGTTAACCCCTTTTTCACTGCCAGACACTCGCATAGCATCATACCACCAGGCACTCACATTGCCGCATCACACCACAGTCACTCTGCCATTTCGCAGGCTTTTATGCCTGGTGCAAATGAAACTCTCCACGCAGATGAACCTCTTTCGCACTAGTGCCCTCCATTTCGGAGCTAGAGTAAATGGAGAGAGAAGGATAAAGAGGGAATGAGAGCGGGAGTAGGGGGATGGGGAGGCAGAAGCAAAATACAATGGAGGTGGCGTCGTTCTAAGAGAAAACGCAGAAAATTGAGCCCGGTCTGCTACCGACATCTGGTGATCAATAAGGTTTTAAGGGCAGAAAAGAACGAACGCAAAGCTTAAAGCTCTTAAACGAAGTCACTTTGGCAATGTTAATCCATCTAGTCCGTGTTTATTTAGAGATTTATTCTATAGAAAAAATGAACTTAAATATTTGGTGAAGAAAGTGTGAAGCGGAATAAACAGTACCTTAGATGTTCATTAAATGGTAACACAAACATTTTATTGGCCTAAAGAAGTATATGTAACATACACATCTACAGTTATACATAACAATACTCGTTTGAAAATTCACGAAAATACGGACTTTCACAGACTTTGGAATTTTATAACAGGTGGTAGAAGATACAATATAACTGCACTCAACACGGAGATGCAATCTCCAAAATTTCCTTAAAAATGTGAGAAGGCTTAAAGGAAAAAAGGAAACACTGTAAACCCAGGAATATAAACTACCACAATACAAATTATATTATGTATTTACCATACAAAAGGTGCCTCTTCTATTATTCCAATTAATCAATTTTGTGTTTTTATCAAACAGTTAAACGGAGTTATAGCGTACGTGTACTGAGGATATATCTATGAGATTGTGGGGTCTGTTTATGATTTCAACACATAGTGAAATACTGGGTCACATACGAAGACGTTCATACAATGTGTCAATTTTAAGTATATTTCAATTGTAAATATGCCATATGCAATGTGTTATCGTCATACTTAAGTTTGAGCTCTTGAGCTCAGTGGGGAATGTGGGGAATAGTTATTACAGAGGAGCGAATATTTTCTTTTAGAATTTTGTCAAAAACCCTCAATGCTACCTGTGTTATTAATTCAACTTAATATGTAGTATACGAGTTATGTTAGGAATCCCAGAGCACAAGAAAACGTTCACATACTGCACTTCTCTCCATAATCGTCTCACACACACACACTTTTGAAATATTTATTTTTTCGTTAAATATAACAATAAATAACATTTCCGTAACATTCCATGGGGGAAATTCGAAATCCATTGTTCGGAAGAAAAGGAACCGCAGAGCTGGCGAGCAAAAGCGTTACTTACTGAGATGGGGGCCACGGGATGTTATGAACCTTCCGTAAGAGGGTTCAAACCATTAGCGCGGTAGCAATTTACTCTTCCACCGACTTGGGAAGTGCAGGAAGGAGATGGGGAAGAACTTACATTGGATCGAAGAGCCCAGAGAGAGTGTGCGCCCGCCGCCTGCCACCCACCGCCCACCACCCACACAACCCGCAAGCTCGTGGACCTACTTCCCGTGAGGGCAAAGTTTGTAGAGATTATGAATAATCGTTGGTCGCTTGGAGTTCGCGAGTTGCTTTGAAAATTAACTTATTCCTGACTTGTGAAGCAAGCGCTATGGGCACAGTATTTGAGTAATAGAGTCTTATTAAAATACCAACTATACGTTTACTAAATCCACATTCATCGAGGATTAAGAATTGCCTGCTGTTTGGAACTACTATTTGCGTCTCGTGGCCAAATAACGTATCTGTGTCTCGTGACCAAATAACGTATTTGCGTCCAGTGATTACTTTCAATGAGTGAAAAGGCACTTTCCGACATCTGCATATTACGTTCTACATAACAAAATTTTCTTCATCCAGGTATTTAAACAAAGAATATTTTAATATTAGTAAATGGAAATTGGAGGCCAAGCTTTGAAAGTGTTCGTTTTGGCATTTGAGCTATTCATGGATGCTTTGCAGTTAGGAATTTTGTGGAAATATTTCCTTTGTTCTTTAAAATCTTGGTGATTCGTCACACATTAATTAATTAAATGCATAATTAATTACTTCCCAACAATGAAAAATCATTCTCCTACACATATTACGTTTCAGATATCTAATTTTTCTTTTCATAAAAAATTATTTCAAGGGTGAATGAATCTGGAGATACTGATATATTATGTCATTTTAGTTGTCTAAAACCTCTAATCTGTATATCCTACACAATTGTTTCAAGTGAGTTTTCATCCGCCCGTGTACATTTTGCAAACTTTGAAATTAAGTGAATTAATCGAAAGCTGCAAAATATGGAATTGTTGAAGATGTGAAAAAAATATCAAAACAACGAAACTAACTATCTATAAGAGACCAAGACACAGAAATATTTGTTTTTCTTATGCCATTATTTTGTGTTGCGAGTTTTGTGTTTTGCATATCATGCTTTAAAGAACATAATTAAAAAATTAAATACATCGCAGTAATGACTGCGGTTGCGAAAATCTATATACACAATTAAGAATTTAAAACAAAGGTGCAATGTTGAGAAGTGAGAAGTCTCCACTCAAGCAAATGCAGTTAAATACGTGCTTTAAAGAACATAATTAAACAATTAAATACATCGCAGTAATGACTGCGGTTGCGAAACTCTATATACACAATTAAGAAAATGCATTACTAAATAATTTAAAACAAAGGTGCAAGGTTGAGAACTGAGAAGTCTCCACTCAAGCAAATGCAGTTAAATACTCAGTTTTCTGAACACTCACTCTTTCTTTCTCTCACTCTCTCTCTCTCTCTCTCTCTCGCGTCATGATTCAAATATTGTTGTTTGTTTTTATCCTCTTTATTTCTTTCTCACTCTTCCTTTATCTATTTTTTTTATTGAAAGGGCAATTTAGAAAGAACTTGCGTGTTTTTTTTTCAATTATAAAATAAATTAATTTCAAAAACATATTCCTCTCATCCAAATTTAGTGTTTTTATAGTTTTATAAAATAACCTGAGTAAAAGAAAGAAAGAGGTATCATCTAGGAGGTGGAATGTATTATTGTATTATACTTTCTATTTACTTCGTATCTGAAGACATGGTTTGCATTTGTTTTTAGTTATTTAATTATACAAAATGAGTCGTATACAATGCTTTTCCCTTCTCAAGTTATGAAACACATTATACAATAACCTAGTCCGTTTCTGCATATTCAAGTCATATTTCGATGGATGTGTGAAAACCACACACGCATTAGGTTTCCCAAGTACTCAAATTATTATATTAATTATTATATTTTTTTTCATTCTAATTGAAATTTCAATTATACATGTATCGTTCGGTGTAGAATAATTTCTATTATAAAACTCGATCATACGTTATCATAATATTAGCGCAAATAAAAACCTCGCAGTCGTTACTAAAACAAATGGAATTCATTACATACGCATTGACCGGTAAGCATTAAACAAAGCGTGTCTGTTCTATTTACAAAAGAATTCCAGAATAACGTTTTGTGTTCTAAATTATTTTGATCGAAAAATATGGTTAGATAGAGATGTAGATCACTAACATCAGATCCTTTCAAAAATAATTAATATTCATGGACGAGTTTCATCCATATACGCGAGAGGGAAAACATGTTTTAAAATGATCAGATTTTACAGTGGTTATATAGATTCAGCGCCAATAAAGGTGAATTTTATTTAGGTAAGGTCAATGGTTTAGAAGAGTTGAAAATTCATAACATTTACGAAGTTATATGACACTTCTTATTGTTTATTCATTGCATTTATTATCAAAAGACGATTTATAAGCTGTTAAAAGGAAGTTATTGTGAGTTCTTTTCTAATTGTAGAAAACAGTCAATAGTAAACAAGACGTTATTATGACCTCGTAAAGACAAAGTAAAGATACAATTTAGTCAGATCGGTTCTTTCGGCCTTTTCCATTTATACGTCATAAACTGCTCTTCTTCTTTATTAAAATTATCTCGTAGCAGACATCGTAGTATACCCTAGGGTTTGTGGCAATTGAATTCCACAACATCTCTAATTCAGCTCTTTGAGAACGAGATAACGGCATGGTCTTCTGAACGCGTGTTTCTTCAGGACTTCTCGCATCTGCATGATGAGGGACGTTATGAAGGGTCAAAAAATCGGAAAACTTCTACTTTCTCGCACGCGCGTTTCTTCGAGCTCCGGAATCCTTATCCCCACTCATTTACGCACATTGGTGGAATTAATAATAAAAGACAATAGAAAGTGTCGTTGAAAAAATCTGATTAACACATGTATTTTCGCATTGTAATTAAAACCATTTTGTATCAAAACTCCCCTCTCCTCTCGTTTCTACCTAAATGAGGGATTAAGAAAATGTGTGTGTATTACAGTGCATTTGCCATGAATGATCGATCCCATTTAACGCACCTCTGTCACTAAAATATAGACATTTCAACTTCCGTAGATTTATTTCCACCTTAATCTCTTATTTAGATCACGTTTGGCGTGAAAGCTGAAGTTATTCCACTCCGAGAAAAATATATCTCTATAATGTTTGTGGTTCCAGTCGAAATGTTTGGGGAATACCATTATCTGGTGAATCAGTGAAACGAAATGATCTATCCAATTACACCCATCAATTACGTTAAGGAATTTACATAGCGCTAGTTTGTACCAGTCTTAGGAACGTGTTTGTGATAAGCAGGAACATTAAGGGAGTTGGAGTGAATGGCGTCGTGCGTGTGTGTTGCAGCGCTACGCCGCCAGCCCCGCAGAGGCCCTGCAGGAGCTGCAGGAGGCGGCGGCGGCGGAGGAGGAACCTTGCTACGGCAAGCGCTGCACCGCCAACGAGCACTGCTGCCCCGGCTCCGTCTGCGTCGACATGGACGGTCGTAAGTGCCCGACTGCTATCGCATGTCGCTCATTTGTACTTTTATCGCCAAAAACAGAAAAAACTGTACGTAGCTTATGGAAAAGAAGTGATATCTGCGCATGTTTTATGGAGTGTAGGATTAAATTCTCGACTATCCGGGAGACGCCAACGTTTCGCCTAACATGTCGCAGGCTTCCTCAGGGCAGTAACCAAGTAGTAGTTAGTATACCAAGAGTGTAGGATTCCTACCCCATTCATCACTAAATTTAGTTTAATTATTAACAAAAGAACCTACAAGTGTGGTTTGCAACACTTGCAATCTATAAGTTTTCGCTCTCGAGAAAGGAAATGTCATTGGTAAATGGACTAGAGATTTGATTTTATAGTATTGATGATACAACACCTTCCGGCCCTACTGCTGACGTAACTAGCATAACTAGATCTCAACCAAACGTGCGCATAGTGAAGCTGCATTTGCGGTCCAGAAGCAAAACAAGAGACCATCTTGCGCAATGGATTGTGTAAAAGGGCGTGTAATAGTTGCTATATCTTCAATTTTAGTGAGTCTGCAAAAAAGCTTACAGATATATTTACAGCTCAGATCATAAATGCTTAGGGCGGCAATACAAAACAATGGTCAATAGTATAAATTGTGTCAGACATCATGTAAGCCTGTTGTAATAATATAATATAATGGTTTCGAAAGATAGAAGTGTGATCTTTCAAAATCCTCTAGTGAAGGTTGATTTCCAGCAAGTTGATTGACGTCAAAGCAGTCCGCAATTGAAAAGAGTCAACGAAGAATCAGAAAAAATAAACGTTATTACTAACCGAGCCTAATACGCAGACTCATCACGTAAACAATACCATCCCCATTCAATGTTTCCAAAAGAACTTGATCAGTGTTGTGGTAAAGTGGATTCGTCACGTCAATACACGTTAAAGGACGTGGTCGTCTTCAATAGCGATGTGGCACTTTCAATGTTTGGCCTACATTCATTTACGACATGGCAGTCATAATCGGCTTCAAGTAGTATCGATTAGTACGATCAGAGAGAATGGTCTGCGATTTGTAAATGGAGACGTCGAATTTTATTTCTACACAGTAGAACTGATGATGATAGCCAAACCATCCAATGATTGGCATAACAATAGGAACATTGCAAACACAGCGGCGGCCTTTCCACGTCCACTGTCGGTGACATCCGAAACCCAGCCGTGTATCGAGCGAGCTGTCAGTGTTGCCTGCGCACCAGCGGAAGGCCCATCTATTTGCCAGACGCCAGCCTAGCTGCTGCAAACTAGTCGCCGCGCCGTCATTTAGCATCGGCACTTGTTTTATGTTGATGCGCCGTCAGAGCAGCGCATCGCTTCCCAGGGTCTCCGTCTTCACAGTTTTGCGATTGACGATGCGGATAGTCAGCCAGGATTGTTGGCAGGGTGACACGTGGCAGAAGCTTCACGATCTTTGGGGGGCGATATCTTTCGGAAAGGTCGCAATTTATTTTATCTTATTTTATTTATTTACGTCAAAAACAGATAAACACGGTGTGTGACGTGTTACCGGGAGAAGTAAATTTTGTGCACGTTTTCATAATTCGATCTTCCCTACCTTAAGCCATAAACTAGTTGAATTTCGAATATAGAAAGAAACGAGCGTCTTTTGCAAGGGTTATTAACAAAATATTCGCTCCGATGTAACAAAATCTATCTTCAACGGTAAATCAGCAATAGATTTGGGCTCTTATTCCTCATCATGTCTTTCGTGAAGGAATAATTCATGCCGCGACCATAATATGAGTAATTATATTTCCCACTGAATTCTAGAAAACGAGCGCAGATAAGGAAGTTACATTTATGTCCAGAAGCAAAACAAGGCGCCATCTCAGCATTTGCTCGAGGATTAGGGAATTGATTGAGATGGGAGTCATTGATTGGTCAACACAAGAAAGATTATTATGTTCTTTGCTAAATACCTTCACTAAAGTTGCTTTGTTACTGAGAAGATTCCGGTACTTTCCCTCGCTAAGCAATATACCATAGTACTTCAGAAACAATTTATCCACATCACCCGCACAGATTCAAACTTTCCACTAACGTAACAAATGTAACACCCAATGTATGTTTTAAGCATTTAGGGTGGGATTAATTCGACTTTTGCCCGCAAGCAGCGTTCCCAGGCCTGGGCCCTGTTTTTATATATTATCCATGCCTGGAGATAAGAGAGACATGTTGAGCATGACGTATTCCCATTACTATACCAGTTTACGTAGCCTGTTTGAGCTTTTTCTGTGGTGACACAGTTATAGAAGCTGAGACGTTTTGTATTAGAAAGCTACTGCTTCAAACTTGTCCGTCGGGTCGGGATTGTCGGGAATCGAACACGACACCGCCTCACAGAAAGCTAGCTCGCTATCCATGAGCCTTCCAAGGGGCGTAATATTCAATAACTGAAATGCTTATTATCAATATATTTCATCTGAGTAATGTTTATTTCTCGGAATAAAGACGGAACCGCGAAAAATGAGATCAAAAAGCTCAAGTATTATAAGGTGGGTCCATACATAGGTAACTCATTGGGTTATATTTATCATTCATGTGGTAAGACATCTAGCACGAGTTCTTTTTCTATACCCTCAACCACTCGATACCAGCGTTACTCTCGGGTCGTCATAGAAATAGCTCTACAGATGTTAGCGTGCATCATGTAAGTGTGCTTGTTCGCTGATATGGAATTTCCCTCCCCAATGGTAAGGTCTAACAAAAATAGCAACACCCTTCCGGGGCACTTCAACGTATTCATTCCTTTGCCAGAACGGATGAGGTGGCGAGGCAGACCACTATATTACATTATCAAAAAACGGGAAAAATTAATAGGTTTTCCGATATGTTATTTGAACGATATTTCGTTCAGGTTTGGTGGGTCCTAGTAATCCATTAAATCCAAAGTCAAAAACTGGTGTTATTATTTGATTTTCATGTCACTGTATTTTTGTATTTTAATTTTAAAATGTCTCAATTTATAAAAATGAAAACTATATCAACAGAACGTAATTAATTTTTCATTTTTGAGTAAATATATTAAGGTGCATATAATAGGGTTTCATCTGAAATATGTCTCATTGAAAGTCGTTATATGTACAGCGATAAAAGAGATGAGATAATATATGAACTTCGTTACATGTAATCATACATTTCGAGACATTTACCCAACAAAACAAAGTTCCATTGTCAATGCATTCCATGAAAATTATTTCAAAATGAAAAAAGTAATATATTGTAATTCTGTCGAAAAATGTTTCGAATGGAATTGAACATTAAATAAAGGAACGAAGGAGTTTTAAAATATATTACATTGTTTATATCACATTGAATATCAACATCTTTATACACCAATCAAATTGAGCGACCGGCAAACTTATTAACAAATACTTAAAGCTTGTTAACACAGCATGCAAAAAACTGGTTTTGAACTCTTGACGCTTTGTATTGATTCTGAACCAGTGGGTAACGAAGTGACTAGTTGAGACAGTACCGGACGCAAAACGTACGTCATGTATAACTGAAGGACTCAGGCACAGAAGACAACACGAAAATTGTAGCTTTGTGACACTATAATGTTTGAATCTTTCCATCTGCTTTCCAGGCAGTGTGATTCTCAAACAATTCAAATTAAGGCACAAAATTTTCATTTGTTTTTTTTTCTCGCCCCTAAATGTATATAAATCTACCAATTCGAGGATCATTTTTTGTCAAAGTATTTATTGTAAACACTAGCGCAGCAAACTTGAAAAAATTTGTAAAGATTATGTAGAAATATGGTGGCTTTATGAGGTATATATTTAGCAAAATCAGCCCTGCAAATCAATTCAACTCATTCCTAAATATTCGATACATGCCCTGACCCTCTGAACTCGTCTCTCGGCAAAATCGACAATGAATCGACCAAAGAATCGAGAAAAAAAGAATAGGAATCCCTAAATAGGAAACAAATGAAGGATACCGAAGACTCTACGTGACTCTACATGACACAGAGACCAAACACACGCACGTGGTGGCGGTGACCAAATATCATCTCTCGTCCTGCATTCAGGTTATAAAGATATGGACATTAAAATGGGAATAATAATTATTTGATATATCGTTTTAAACATATAACTTAGTTTTATAAACATGCAAATTAACATCTACTATTTTTCTTTCTATGAACACGATCGAATGTAGGAAGATAATTATCAACGTAGTAGTGAATTGTGCTAATTTTAAGCTTTAATAAATATTAAAAAATGATGGGGTGTTCACTAGTTTAATTTCAGCAAAGAAACAGAAATGTAAAAGATCTTACATCAAAGAGCACATCATTGTCCGAACTTCAATAAGATATATTACCATCTAAAATGATTTTCCAGCAAAACAATCGTCCGTTTCATACCATGACGTATTGTAAAATCAATCAAACATGACGTAACACTACGCTTGTCAAATCGTTAGCTTTACCCGACCTCGCCTATTACCCAGTTACATCTTCCCGCCGCCTTTCAACTCTGTGCTTCGTCACGCTCCCTTCTCGGTAGCCTTGCATACTCCTCCTCACTCAGTCTGCCTTTGTCAACTCCATTACTTTGTATCACCTCGATCTGCTCCACTTGTTTTCATATTACCCAGCTTAATCGCTTTCCTGTTTGAGGCGTATATTTTTTATACGTGTCGATATTGCTTCAAATGACGGTTTCCTAAATGTAGTAACGCCATCAAACCAAGCGTAATGAGCAGCCACAAAAAGTTTTCTTGGTCGCTTTCAACAAGCTAAGTTAACATCAAGACTTGCCCATCTAAAAATTCAGATAATAAGATGTTAAATTGAAAATCACTTCAGAAACATTTTTTATACTAAAAAGAGCGTATTATCTAAAGAAGAACAAAGTTTTAGAAGTCCAATTATAGTCACCGCCGTAGCAATTATCGATAGTATTGATGATTTTTTTTACACATTTATTTTCAAGAAAAGCATTTTGGTGCAGAGAAGACGACACTGTAATAAAACACTTCGTGTTATATTAAATCCGGTAAGCATTGGTGAACGCAGTAATAAGTGTATGTTATTTCGTTACACCACATGAGGCTTAATCAATATTATCTGATTATCTTTAAGACACAATAATCACTAGTTGTACACTTGCGAACGTTCCGCAGTCTGTTATTTATAGTTTTCAAAGTGAAAGTTCATCATACTATAAAAGCTTTGAAAATCATATGCACATATATAATTATAGTTACACATCAGTTGTCATTTGTATGGTTCAATTTTGGGTATGTCTGTAACAAATATTTAACACCTTATACTTAAATGTTGAACATATATACATTGAAAAAATTATTTTTTCAATGTATCTTGGTATATTAATCAAATTCTGAGATGGCACATTGGTTTGCTTCTTAACTTAAAATGTAACTTTCTACTCCTCCAAACTTTACACACAGTTTTAAGTATTTTTTTTAAATTTGATATTGATAATAAATAAGCTCGGTGAATATTCTAAAATAACTTAGAGTTTGTTATCAGGCATATACACTTAAATCCCGTGCGAGACAATTGTACAGTGTATCAAATAGTAATTTCGGGATTCTGCAAGTTTCTGACAACTCTTGCAACGAAGTGGGGTTATCGAGAAAAGCTAAACTTCTCTTCAAATAATTTTAAGTGTATTTTTTTAACTTAGTAACTAAAAATAGTAAAAAATGCATGACACCTGAAAGGAGAAAAAATGTTCATCTTTATAGTACATAATACGCTAAGGAAACTGCACTCTTTTTACCATTCATAACAAATATTCGAAACCCCATAAATGTGCTATTTCTGGATATGAAATTACCCCTCGTTCCTGCAACAAACAGACTTAAGGTGAAAAAACTAATTTCCGAGATTACGGCAAGGAGACGCATACAACCGCAACATACAATAAGCTACAAGTTCATCAGACTAACTGCTTGAACAATGCTACTTCATTTCATATCATCTTGTGATGTAGTACATAGATTTACCTTTTTTCCTTTGCTAACTCATGCGTTATTTAAGGCTTTGTTATTTATATGTGCAGGCTTTAGTAATATAGTAATATATAAATTAAAACACATATCATGCCTTTAAAATATGACACCGATTTTCATTGATTAATTGATTAGTGATTCCGAGCACATCACCATCTAAGGTCATTAGTCCCTTAAGTGCCGTGTATGTTTTATCGAGAGGTGGCGGTGATCCTCCAGTTAGTGATAACCGCCGCCGACCTGCCCCTCTGCTAGCGGGGTTTTCTCCAACCGGTTATCTCCCATCTGCAGGGCACCGCCCCAGCCGGAGCAAGCTCTAAGATCCGGACTGGTCTCATCGACATGTGTGGTAGTGTAGAGCATGTAAATGTAAGTACGGGATGAGAACAAGACAGCGGCTGAATGCGACCAGCTATGAAGCTAGTGTCGAAAATCCTGCCACCGTCGGGACTCGAACCTAGAACCTGCCGACCAGAGACACCGCAGTGACATCATTTAAAGCGCTGAGCCACCTCCCTTAGTGCGACGATTTCCGGGAAGTGTGTATTAGTATATAAACTAATGAATAACTCTCATTTTTTTTTTCAAAACTAACGTTTTCGTTTCGTTTGTTTTCGTCGAGTCTCGAGTTGTTTTTGCCCCTGTGGTTTGTGCTCACCCTCAGCCCGCGGCTCCAAGCCCCGTCTCTGGCCCAGCAGCTTCCACGCGGCCTGCGGTCGCCGGGGGCTGCGCCTGCCCGCCTTTTTTGTGGGTCGGAGGCGCCATTTGCGTGTTTCGTGACGGGCAGACCTCCCGCGGGAGAGCGCTAGTTTATGCGAGGAGGGTGGGCGGGCGTGGGCGCGCGATAACACTTCCCCCACCTAGGGCTCTCGCCTCCGCCCCCTCCACCACCCCTTTCCCCCAATGGGAGCCGCGCGCGCTGTAATTACACTCTCCCGCCCTCCCGCTGTCCGCTGAAATACAGCGGATGTGGCGGTGATGGCATGTGTTATCAGAACGCTAGAACTCTGCCCTTTCCCCCGCCCACACGCCAGGGGAGGGGGGCAGTAATCTCCACCCGTTGCCCTCTGACTTCCCCAGCACAGTTCTTACTCCCTTGTCGCCGTCCAAACCTCCTCGGACACACCGGGCCCCAGCTATTTGTCTCGCCCCCTGCTGGGTAGTTTTTCACCACGTCCGTGGCCCACAGATTCACTCCCCGCAAAGCGCCAAGCGTTTCCTACACACTCCCCATCCGCTGGGACCCTACCCCCTCACATCCTGTGTCCGCCCACATCCGTCCACCCCCACCCTTCCTCGCACTTCAATCACGCAAAACACCCCACTTCTCTTTTGTTCTTCATCCTGTGCGGCATCCTGTTTGTTCATCCACTACCGTCTCCCGTGCCGCACATTCCTCCTCTACATACATACACACTCCCCCCCCTCTCTCTCTCTCTCTCACACACACACACACACACACACACACAACCTTTGCATGACACTCCTATTTCTTATTATTCCCCGCGACCCTTCATGGACGCACGGAACGTCCATCATATCTAACAGCCCTCCATGCATCACCCACGCAACTTCCCTACGCGATCGCTCATCACAATTTCTTCCTGCGCTACAACGACTCTCCCTGGCTTTGGCTGACAACCCTACACCCCACCCTGTCGCTGGTCGTCGCCTGCCAGGCCTCTAATTAATTTCACTTTGTCGGGAAAAATCCTACTCTCGGTCAGGGAGATGAATGCAACGTGCCAGAGGTACCTCGAATTACTTTCAAACAGGAGTTTTGTGCGCAAGTAGTTCTTTTATTTAGCTTCTTTTTTGGAGAAGATTATAGCAAAAAACTCTTCACTACTGAAAATTCGTTGGAAGTCAGAGTTCTATATTTTTGCACCTTTTAAAAAAGAGAATTTACGTCAGTATCAGTCCTTTATATACTCGTTTTGTTTTTTAAGAGTTCTGACAAAAAAGATCTCCAAACTTTAAGGATGATACGAA
This sequence comes from Gryllus bimaculatus, assembly GCA_017312745.1. Lineage (NCBI taxonomy): Eukaryota > Metazoa > Arthropoda > Insecta > Orthoptera > Gryllidae > Gryllus > Gryllus bimaculatus. The sequence goes on along the minus strand of BOPP01000070.1, from coordinate 5,911,981 downwards.
GTAGTTATCTAAAATTTCCCATTTTTTATTCCAAACTTTTTCCATTGAAACAAAGCACAGAGCAAACACGGAAAGGAAATTCATAAGTCACTAAAAGAAAAGTCTGAGGATAGTTTTTTTCGGAAAGTACCCTGTAAAGTAAATGCTTAAAAAGAATTAATAGTATAACATCTGTACAGACAGCATTATAAATCCACGAATATATTGAAACTGCTAAAAGTACCAAACTATTTATTTAATTTGTTCCTATTTTTTTAAAATGTGATAATATTTAAGCATTGGAATGAAAAACATCAACATTAACAGACAACTAGAAATAATTATAATTCATTTTTAGAATGATGTTGATGAGTTATCTTTTGAACAGAAGGCTGATGATTTCACAAATACACTATTCTATAATTGAATAATAAAGGGGTGAAGCAGATTAAGTGAACATAATGCTTTCGGACTGTACTTTATATTCATAAGTCAGTTTTTTGTTTGTTTTGCGCACACAGATACATATATACAGTATTTAAGATATTGTATTGCGTATTATACTCGAAGAATGGGTCACAAAGCTTTTCAGAAACTCTGTCAGATACATTTTTAATTTTTCTTGATAATACCACTCTGCTGTTAGAGGGAGACAAAATACGCGCGTACACGCTCTAATATTTTTTATAGACATCTGACGCCTATAAAACATAATTTTTCCTATACGCTTGACTCAGAATCACAAAACAAAAAATTATGAGAGGAAGATTAAAGTATCTTCTGGTTTTGAAAAACAAAGGTCATGATAATCACATTTATCGGCAAAATTTTCTTACAATATTCTTACCGAAGCTTACATTCAGAGGCTTATGTAGGTTACATCTAGATTACTACTAATAATACGATTTACTTTGGTAATAGAATTAACATAATTGTATTGAATTTGAATTTTTAATTTTGGAATTTTATGTTGTTTATGGACACTTTCTAAATTAACAAAGGAACTCGATTTGTTATCATGTTTTATATTCTATGTAAAAGTGACAATTAATTTTTATTTAAACCATCAAAGATACTGTTACCCTAGACTCTTCCACAAACAATAACTACAGATATTCCTTTGCAATACATCAATTACTCTTAACTTTTGAACTTCCGTTTTATTCAATGTATCGAAATTAAAGCGTAAAACGTCTTACCTTTTACCTGCACAAAGATAATAGTAGTGTTAAAAGCAGTACAGGAAAAAATAGTACCTGCGTTACAGTAACCTTCTATTGCAGAGGACGAGTTAGCCATGTTTGCCTTCATTGACCTGTAACAGAACGACGCAACACAAAACACTCGGGGCCCATCTCCATCACACCATGCGAGCGATCCATAAATTATGTCACGCCGTGTTTATTCCATGTCGTTAACCATCGTCAGGTTCCATTTATGACCCAGGGGAAAATTAACTCACTTTAGAGGAAGTGTCAGTACCATAGAGTAATTTATCATTCAGTGCTGGTGGAAAGTAATCCAACATCCGAGAGGGAATGCTATGTAATACGTAGATGTCGAGAATTTCTTTTAAGACACATGCTTACAATGTCTAAATGATTGACACACATTATGATCAATAAATAAAATCTCAGTACAACTCACGAACAATGTCAAAATGATTTTATCGTTGCGAAGATATATTTCCTTTGGAAATTAATATAATGTAAGTTATACTGTTTGTTACATTACTTGTTATGCATAAGATGTTTCTAACATCTACTTAAATGGTTTCTAGAAGATAAAAAATATGAATCTGCTCTACAAAGTAGAAGTTCATCGTAACATGGCTATTTTAATCAACTATCCCACTATCTCCATGCCTACGGAAATGAAATATTGTAAATCTCACATGTTTTAAAATATTAAAACTATACATTTTTCAAAATTATTAAAAGCAATCAACTGAAGAATTGTGTAGTACAAAATCATCGTTGGTTTGCTTATTTTGAATAGATAATTTTGGGTTCATCCAGATCATTATATAATAATAGGGACTTTTTTAAAGAAAGTATAGTAACGTAACCTAGACCACGAGCGTGTGAAGTCAAGAAAGAGTCGAACGATTAGGTCGAAATTTTAAAAGTTCCGAACTGAGTCGGCAGAGTGTGTGCTCAATTTTCATAATGCCACATCTTCATTTGCATTTGTTCGATCACAACTGATATGTATACATAATTATATTATAGTATAATTATTACAATATTAAAAATAATATTATGAATTACAATAATATATTTCAAATAAATTTAAGTAATATCGTTCGTACAGATATATTTACAAATTAATGCCATCAACAAGATGTTGCATCATGGGAGTGTCATCATTGCATCATTGCATCATCATGACATCATCATCATTGCATCATGCATCATTGCATTGCATCATCATCGTCATCAGTGCATCATTGCATGGGAGTTGCATCATTTTATTTATCATGCGCCAGTGATCGATTAATATGCGATATAATTCGCCCGCTAAATCTGGCAGATTTCATTTATTATTATGCTCCGCAACATCTTCGAGATCGAGTTGGCGCATGTACAGAAGCCCAAAAGTGGATTACGCTAAAGTGCTTCACGCTGTGCACATCGTCACCAGTAGAATATTGTAAATCGAAAGTTCAATCCGAATTTTTGCAGCTTGATGTAACGTAATGGTATCTTACGAAATTAAGAAGTTCCTGTTAGAAGTTAAGTTACCTAAAAGACAGTAAGCATTTTCAAATTCTCAGGTTGACACTTACTATTTTCAAAGCGATTTAGAGCCCCATCATCACTAGGATGGCTCTACATATTGACATTAATCATTTCTTGAGGAACGTAAAGAATATTTCAGAGGCCGCTTGTCACTGATACCACCAAAACATTAGACAGGAACGATTGTTCCATGGTTTTATATTTATAAAAACAGAAACAGTGTTACTTGGTTTTATTTTTATAAACAGTTTTTCGTTCAAATTGATATAAAAAGTCCCAAATTGATTAAAGACAATTGTTAAAAACAATTATTACATATAGCACACAAAAACACTATTATATTTGTTGAAGCCCATTCTTTTTAACTCACAACGTTTTGACAAAATGTTCTGTTGCCATATTCAGGTGCTTAAAGATGTATGTATCTATTATAGAAATTTCAAAAAACTAACAAATATATAAAACAATTTGATTAGTACACATTCCAAGAACTTTGGCGTGCGCGTGAATATGTAGAAGTGTGTGTTCAAAACATTTGCGGTGACTTAAAATTTCTATTCGAAACAGCTACAACTTTAAATGTTTCGCCGATAAAAAACAAAATTTAAAAAAAGCGCAAGTAATTGTAAATCTACCGTTTTCTATTAACACGAGAACTCTCTTATTTTTTACGATGTAATTGTACCAGCAGCATAATATATCTTCACCTACGACAACATGTTTCTCTCATCCAATAAACCAGTAAAGAAAACGCAATCTTAACATAAGAGTAACAATGCATGAAGAACAACAAGATTTAGGATTCTCGACGTCCGCTGTGGAAGAAATGTAAAGTAAACATACATTCATGAATTATTCAGACATCTGAAAGAGACGCGCATCTCTGCTGTTCAATTATTCACACAACATGCGGATCTTAAAACGGTATCACATTTCTTCTTGTTCTTATCATGATGCAATAACGGTTGCATGATAACAGCATGATTCACTATTAGCTTTTCCATAATTGTACCAAAAGAAGTGTTGCACAGTAAATATTAATCAAATAGCATTGATTCTAATTGACAATTATAATCTAAATGCAAAACTTTAATACTTTAATTATCTTTATTGCCATTACTAAATGTAATAAATCATTTCATTCACAAACATTTTAATAAATGCACATTTCATTTAATATTTTGTTCCAGTGTCCAAAACACAAACAATGAATTGCTTCGTTCAAAAAAAGGGGTAGTGCACTTCTACGTCACAAAAGTACGTCATGTAGTAAGAAAGAAGAGTCATTACCATCTCGCAAGAGAAATTCCCGACTTCCGCAAAACTGTTCGGACTCTGTTTGGCCATTAAGAAGTATATAAATGATACCGACAATAATTAATTAGATTATAGATTTGAAATGTTACTAGCAGGGGCCATTGGAACTTCGGCACTTTCTGTTTGGATGAACAAAGAATGACAAATTATGTCACTTTCTCTAAATTACCTAGCATGTCTCGTAAGTGTTACTAATAGAAGAGGCATTAAGGATCAAACCTACTCAGATAACCTATTACTATACAGGAATCGTCACATAAAATACCACCACATCGTTATCAAATACGACCACATCGTAACGAAATTTTGTAGGCAATGTTGTTTCAAAAGATTGAGACATAAACGTGAGCGATCCGGTAAAAGTTGCAAGCCTCGACAACTCTTTTCGAGAATTGCTGCTGTCACTTGAAGAAACTAAAAACCATGCGATTAAACATCATGCTACATAACACATTTACCACAAAATTCGTTACTATGTTTGTTTCACAAACTTCTTTCAGAGAATAGTTACTAAAAACATAGCTGGTTTAGATGAATTTCCCGATTTTTACAAAATACTAGTTGCCGTCCAGTTCATTCACATTTAAAAAGTTCATTTATGAACAGGAAAATTTACAGGTATTTTCAAAGCAGCGAAAGCTATGCAACATTTTTAAAAAAGCAACAAAAGTGATTTAAAAATTACGAATCAATTTCTCTTTCCCCGGTTTCCTCAAAAATATTGCGGGAACTTTTCTGTATACCTTTGAAAACTTATCAGGACCAAGGATAAATTCATATCCACAATGCCAACCGACACAATTACAGAAAATCGCTCTTGATGAGCTACAGTGCACTACGTACATCATGCGGATTTCAGCGGCCGTCACATTCAAAGTGTACACATTAATTGTGCCAGTTTTTTTTTTTTTTTTTTTTTTTTTTTT
>BOPP01000070.1:5856680-5894553 GCA_017312745.1 Gryllus bimaculatus | reverse complement strand
TTATTATTATTATTAGTTAAATCAGTATTGGCTTATGACGCTTGCTGTATTAGGTATATCATTTACCCTGCTGTTTCTTTGAATTGATTTCCTACAACATCCCAAGTGGGATGTAGAACTGTTTATTTGTAATATCTATGGTTATATATTTGAAATCAGTAATAAGTATCTTTACATTTTGAAAATCTCCCTCTGTTGTATACATAATGTATTAGCATTTCCCATGCCTCCACATACTCAATATGAACAACGCCCCCCTAACCATTCTTCGATAATCATCATTTCCCTAATGAACATAATACCAACCGTAAAGCAAAGCCAATTGTTTATTATTTATGACAATTATGACTGTCATCTGATCTGCTCAGAAAACGACACGAAAAGCCGTTAGCTTCGTTCCTGGCAGTTGCTTAGAAAATATTAGTATTGCGCTCTCCAAATCAAACTAAAATTTGTTAAAAAGTAAGGATAAAAATAAAAATTCTATGATAAAATGTTATTCACTATCAATTTATCACTTTCAAGTTAATATTATTTAGAAATCGGAAAACACCAAATTAGAAGTGAGGAAATGCCCGCACATTTAAACGGAGGCGGCAGATGCAACCCATCGACTGGAAATACACGGCTGTATTGCGGGTTGTATCTTCCCCAACGTCTGGCTGCCGAAATTCATGTTTCCAATCATAATTCCTATTACAGTAGAATTAAAACCTTTTTTCTTTTTTTTTCTCGCCCTTACTTTATAAAAATTCTGACATGAATATTTTGACTTAGGAGGATCGTTTACATTAGGCCTCACGAAGATTTTTTCCTTTTGTCAAAACTTGTTCCAAATTTGTTTATTAAACTTTGTCCCTGGATAGTATTTTAAGACGCTAAAGAGAATGGGGCAGGTCTTATTTTCGTTTAAATCCCTGATTTCTCGAAAATTGCAAATTTATGAATTATGCGAATGTGTGCTGTTGGAGTACCACTAGTTCTTTCAAATCTGCTTCTCCACAGTGGGGAGCGATTTGATTTCAATGACATAATATCTTGGAAATAAAAATAAAAATGCAGAAAATAAAAGAAATAGGCGGAAACTACACCCGTTATAGTATATCACTATACCATTGACTATATCCCTGTCCTTATTTTTAAGCTAATATGTGTACATTTTGGACACGTAGTAGTATTTTCATTATGAGATCCCTTGAGTTCCTTGCTTTCCACAAATCACGCTTCTTTTTAAATAAGTTATTATCAAGTCAGCTCTCACTCATAGTGAATTTTTCATCAAGATTAGAAAATATTTTGTGGCGTCTAAGAACCATGTAACCTTAAAAATGATCTTTTGGTAAAAAAAATGTTTACAAAATTTTTTCGGCGATTTCCGAAAAATTAGATAAGTGGTTTTCAGATGTAATTTTCAGAACAGTTGAGGGAATTCCAAGATGAATTATATGCGATATTTCTTTACTTAAAAGGGGCATCGCGTTCCGTCAGCATCAACATAATTTAATGGATAGAAATAAGAATTTATATTTCATCCAAAAATGCAAATCATAACTTTACTCGGTTCAGAGCAGCGAACTATTATTCAGACAGGTTGTAAAACAGTTGAAAACCGCCAAATATTGCATCGCTCCGCTATATGCATTCTGTATTCAGCTAGATGTTCCATGCGACAGCTGATGCCTCCCAAAGTGTCATTTCAATAAGTTCACTTGAAGGTTAGGGATTGTTTTCACGAGAGATTTAGTTCGTTCTAATATCGTCATTAAAAAGAATGTTATGGGAACAACATCTAAAAGATTTTGAGATAATTAAAACGAATTATTTGATAGTTCATTTTAATTTTGATCAAAGCTGACACTGTCTACTTTCATTACGATATCAACTTAATTAATAATAATTACGATATCAGCTTAATTAATACTTAATTAAGATTTCTAACCCAGGAGTCAGACCATGTTACCTATATGTTTTGAGGTTCGCTGAAATTGAATCTCTAGACATTTCATGATATCAGGTTTTGTACATAACCACAATTTTAAAAAAAGTGTGCTAGTAATCTGGCGCGAACGAAATAGGCAATCTGTCAATCAACAACGAGATTAGAGTTGTCCCCATAGGGGCCAATGCCACCTTCTATATCAATTAAAATTGATCTGAATAAAAAAATGTCAATAAATCATTGTAAAAAATTATTTTAATTGACCTACCCTCACCATTCTACATATTACATTACAATCCGAGATCAATATCAACAGAATGATTTTAAGTGTACTTTTCTTGAATTCTAGCAATACGAATAAATGATTGTCATACTCTCTCTTTCATAATCTCTAGTTGGCTGAATAACAAAAATAATAGATAATAATACAATCCCTACAAAATTTAGAAAATGTTTGTGAAATGAATTCGAATCATTTCAACATGTTACTCACCGATCATGCCCCGTCCGCAGAGTTTGACATAATGAGTGACAAAAGAATCGCTCACATGATTTAATTAACAATATCCATGTAAACATGTTATCAAGATCTGTCCAGTGGCGAATTGGGGAGGCATGGGGACCATGCCCCCCTAAAGGCCTATAGTTTTCCTTTCTAATTGCTAAATAGTTATGTTACAATTATTTAAAAAATAATATTGTATAGTGTCTATATATATATATATATATATATATATATATATATATATATATATATATATATATAAACATAAAATACATACAATATACACTAGTACATAAAATTAATATACAATATAATGACAAATAAGTTAATTATTGAACAAAAATCTCTAATACCCCTCCCTCAAATGATCGGCTGGATCCACCCTCTGATCTGTCATTATATTCTTAGTAAATGCTCGAGCGTGTGTTAATAGGTAAAAAAGAACATGAGTCTTTATGACAATATTCCGCCAAAATTTACATTTTAAGACAATCATCTACAATATATACGTTTTTACATTCACAACATTCTCCGAAAGATAAATTATCAGAAGCTTCAGCTGCGATGAAAACCAATAAAATAGTCCCGTCAATAAGTTACGTATAAAAATATCAAGCAGCAATCCACGAGCTTGTTACGAACTTTCATTAATTATGCGCGTCGTGCGAAAGAACTTTGTGAAAAATACTCCGTATTAAGGTCTGCGATGAATTCTGATAGAAGGTAGAAGGTAAAAAAAAATTACGAAAGTTAGTTGGTCGTTAGCAATGGAGAAATCGTACTGAGGCGACGAAGCCGTCTCCGGTCGCCGACGCCTCTGACGCGGGAGGTAGGGGTGGGGGTGGGGGTGAGGGTAGGAGGCACGCAGAGCTCTCGCGCTTCGAGATATAGGAACTCTTAAAAAGCCAGAACTCGCAAAAGTTGGGAATGTGCGCCGCGCCCGCCGACAGCGCGATGAAAACCTCCGAGTTGCGCTTCACCGTCGCTTCTTGTGGCTGTAAAAGGGACGGGGGGACGGAGTTATTTTTGAGAACCCCTTCCTTCACCCCTGCCGGCACAGCGTCACCGCAACTTCTTCCTCTGGGGTCGCCCGCTCCCACGCGCATAGCCAGTTCTCTCTGCCGTCAACGAGATGGTTTCTGGGTCTCGACATTTCGAAGCCGAGATTATGTTTTTATTTAGAGGAGCTTCTACGAGTATAGTAATGGTTTTCGTACAATTCTCGCCTAATAGTTACTTGTACACCAAGGGCGTTATATGATCGAGTAGCGACAAAATGTCCGAGAGCCTTTCGCCTAATGGCTATTTTCGCCCGAGATTATTAGAACCAGTTGACGTCCGTTGTACATACATAATTTTATTTTTTTACCTAATTTTATTAATTCATATTTACTTATTTATTAATTAATTAGATGTTAACATGACTCGGTTTGACTCCTCATATTTCCCTCCCATAATTCCCCCATAAGAGAACATATAGCATAATTCAGCTGTTTTCACATATCTCTCGTAATCCTTTTAATTCAGGTAAATTATGTAGTGTATATCGAGCTCCGTACAGAAGACAATAATATTATGTATCAGAGAAAAATAAATATATTTATCAACGATGATGCGAGGAATGTTTGATTAGCGCCCAATGAATGAATGCTCGTTTCATTATGATGTCCTTATTAAATTCGTTTCTTTAATAGTTATTAGAGACATGTGCAGATACAAAAGCAATACAAAAATATTATATTAACAGACTTTAAAATCGTATATCTATTGTTCTCAAACATTAAAAATGATATGCAGGCACTGCAGCGGGAATATATTTCGAAAACAATTAGACATTGTACTACATCACAAGGTTTTAATGAAAAAATAAAGATTGTCATAAACTAATTTACATGTTAATGACAAAATTGTTGATTATTATGTTGAACCATCCTTTCAAATTTTCCAAATATGGGTAAAAAATAATCAAATTGCAAAAAAAGATATGTCAACAAAAAAGATGACCTATTAATTTTTTCATCATTATCAAAATGTATTGAAATACGTTCTGCGTATGTTTAGTTTGTTTTCCAAATAGTTTTCGAAATAATAAGATCGAATGAAGTCGAATTACAATTGATTCCGAATTATGTAAAAGAGTACATACGTGCCTTCTCAATTTCTATAACGTTAACACTGAAAATCGACAGTCGAAAATCAAAGTATCGACGTCCAAGCATTCAAATCCTAGAAAGTCACGTTACTTGGCCTATCCGAAGTAATGCACCCCTCTCCGCACCTGAGCCTCCGTGATTTAGTTCTGGGTTGTCTGCCCTAACCTTTGGGGATATTTCCCCTTCCTGCAAGGTAGCAGGTTGATTCGTGTTTACTTTTTTAGAAAAATGGTTTCACTACTCTCTGCGAATGGCATTCTGTTAGGATTTTCCTTCCCTTAGCCTTTGGAATCTTCCCTGATCACCAGATGGTGGAGGCAACACTTATTAAATGGTGAGCCTTGGTCACGAAGTCACTACCAAATCCAGCAAAAGTGTTTTTAAATTAGTGTAGTTCTGCCATGGACCAACCACTCTACAACCTTGGTTCGGAAATAGTCTTATTTTTCTATCATCATCATTCCTAGTGCGCATATCTGCAAAACGTTATTCCATCCACCATCTAGCGAGCCCGACTCGCTCAGTAGCACTCATGACCGTGAGAGGGGTGGTATCAAACATTTCAAACAAATTAAGTCATCAACTCTTGAGTTACGGACGAGCATTGTCATCAAGGAGGCAGTCTCTATTTGCCAAAATCGTGCAAAATGTGTTTTGAAATTGTGCACACATACTCTTATAATTAAAATTGACATTTTTAATCAATTTTGTCTCGCTATTTCGTGACGTATTGTCTTCCCAATACACTGAAACGATTTCGCGAATTGCGACGGCGCTCATGCCCTTGGGTTTTAGGTATCGTAACACTTTGCACTTGTCCGGACACGGAATGAAAGCGCTCATTTTAAACAGTCACCGCGAGAGCTGGCACGCTACAGGCGTCCATTATCACTCGTTTGCTTCAGCTAACTTTACCCTATAGTGTCCTGGTACCAACAGAGAAAAATACATTTACTTTCAAGAGCTATGCGCTGTCTAATCCAAATTTCCCAATATCCCCCGTGAATTAATAAATGAAAATAAATTGATATAAATATATATAAATATAAACATAAACATAAACATAAACATAAACATAAACATAAACATAAACATAAACATAAACATAAACATAAATATAAATATAAATATTAAATAATAATATAAATATAAATATAAATACAGATTGGGTTTGGGTGGGTATTAATTGGATTATTTTAAGGAAATAGACTCTGGGAGCAGCTCCTCTTCAGACGTTTGCGCCGCCGAGCACTTTCTGGAAGTCCCCGAGTTGCCGCGTGCCTCGCCTGGGCGCCACGAACGCCCGTTGCGGCCGTGAGTGGGTGGGGACGTGCAAGTGGCTTCAACAATGGAAGGCGGGAAGCGCTGCGTCCGGCGCAATCAAATCGCGGAGACAATGGGCTGGTCGCCCACGTCCCGCCCCCGCGCCGCTTCCACCCCACTCGCAAAGAAAAGCCGGATCCCCAACAGCTGCGCCAGGACGCCCACACAACGCCTGGCAGCTTGCAATCAAGCCGCCGGAGTTAATTTATTCGTTCGGCTTAGACACACCATAAAGGCCACGATACGTTCGGTGTCTCAGAATAAATAGTACCCATTTCTATGGCATTTTGAGGAATGACCTCTTTTTTCCGGAGAAATGGGTGAGAAATACCATATAAATAAGTTACCCATATGGAATTTTTAATATCGTCCCTCTGAACGGTAGACTACTCATCATGCGCGGTGTTTTGCAGTTACACGATCTCCTGTAGACAAAGCTATTTCGTGTGTCTGCTAAACATCAGTGCAAAACGAGCTGCCTAAATGGATCTGAGAAATATTCATCCTCTGATAATTACAAAGCGTGTGTATCTGCTGATGTACACGAGCATCTCCAAAGAGGTAAATAACTAAAATATGGAAGATGTAAAGAAATATAAAAATTAAATAATTACTGTAATGAGCTATTTTCTACATTTTTAGATTTAAATTTAACATAGTTGTTTTGTTTTGGCATTATATTTTACTTTGCTAACTTTCAAAACCACAAACACCACAAAAGCATCAGATTAAACGTAACAAATTATCAGTTACTACATCACGTGAGTCACCATATCTTTTACATATTTACACATTGTAGAACAATATTGTACTACCAGATGTAACCGTATTGTTTGTTGTTGTATAGCATTGGTGAATGTTCAAATCTGAACAAAAACATGACAAGATATCAGTTTAAAATATTACGCCAAAAGGCAGGGACTGTTTCCTTGAAAACTAAACAATTATTTCCATAAATAATTTCATTGAAAATTATTGTTTTCCTTAATTTTAAGAAACATCCCTCCTCTGTGCGTGGATTTCTCTCAGTCTCAGTCTTCTGAAATAAATCCCCCTATTTTTTTACTATAATATTACTTGTGGGTTCCAAAAAGAAGCTTATTTAAATTTATTCCGGTATGAAGTATTTAAATCAAATTTAACTTGTTATGAAATGATTGCAGTCTTCTCGAAAAATTCAGAAATCATATTTTTATTGCCGAATCCTGGTAACAAAAACGTGGATAAATCGTATTCCTATTTATAAGCTATAGCTCTCTATTTATATCCTATAGCTTAACAGAATGGAGCAGGTCTCGTTTTCGTTGAACTCTCTGATTTTTTCGAAAATTGCAACAGTAAGAAATGATGCGAGACAGTATGCGCTGTTCTAGCACCTCGAATTTCGCTTCTTCGTATACTTTCTGCTTCGACCTCTTCTTCCGAGTCTTTGAGGGACCTTCCCGCGACGCTGTAGGATCGCTGTTAAGCAGCCGCCTTGCTCTGTTGCAGTGGTGGGCTCCTGCCTGTTCGCGTACGGGTTGAAGCAGGGCGAGCTGTGCCGGCGCGACGACGACTGCGAGACCGGCCTGCTCTGCGCGGACGGAGCCTCCGGCCGAACCTGCCAGCCACCTGCCTCCTCGCACAAGCACTACGGTGAGCGAAAGGCGACGTGAATGCTCTCGGCTGTCCGGGAGACCCCGTGTTCACGTCTGTCATACCTTCAAATAGTTCAGCCGTATTAAATGTGAAACCAAACAAAACCGGAATTCAATGACATTTACACGTCTGTACCAGTGAATTTTTAATTGATTGTAAAAGAAATTAAAGTAATCCTTACTCATAAATAATTCCTATATTCTTATTTTAATGAATTCCTTGTGAAATCTAACGAAACTTTGCTGAACGTAAAGTAATATGGTGTAGATTTCAGAGAACCTCAAATTATAAATTTTCCACATCTCAAAAATTATTCATTAACTACTTTAATATTAATTATGTAATAACCAAAAGTGTCTTAGTTCTCAATTTTTTCCATCATCTTAAAAATATTGTTTATTTTAATCCCAAGCAGCCTACTACAAGAAATACAGATTTAATATGACTTTTCATTATCACTGTTATTGATTTTTCATTTTTAAATTACGTGCCGTCATTAACAATCTTATATCTCAATGATTTGCTTGAATTAAGATGATTGCGAGAATTAACAATAATATAAAATTTGAAAATATTCGAATTGGTTCTGCAGTTTAAATTTTGGAATATATTAATTAATGATTATATTTTTATAATTTACATATTATCATGAGCAAAATACTGCAATTTTGTTGCTTTTATTAGAACTTAAAGAAATAGCCATCTGCTTGACGTTTGTTTTGAAGAACTTGAAGTGATAACTGAACTGGAGCGGAAAATTACGTTTCCCGCACACGTTCGTCATATAATAAAGCTTCTTCAAAACATTTTTCTTATGATCATCATCAAGAGATAGTATCAAACCAAATCATTTGGTTTGAGTTTTTATTTCTTTTGGCGATTTCAACAACTTAGATTTATTTTATTTTAATAGCATATTCTAGTATTTAACTTGATGCAAACCAACATTTGTGCAGCTACAAGATTAAACTCAAATCTCCTTCGACTTTCAACTTCATCAGAGTTTAATTAAATCTAATCTACACGCTTACCCTAATAATATACCGAACGTGTAAATGAAAATACCAGGAGCTTACGGTAGACATACCTGTTCGCTTTCATCAAACAGTGGTGAACACTATTAATCCTTGATGAAGTAAATAATTGAACAACTAAGCTTGGTTTATTGAATGCATCAATTATATTTATCTGGTGGTACCTATTATTTAATACGAGAAAGACCATATAGATCTATTCACAATATACAATTATTTTTTGTTATTGGAACATCACTCTACATCTGTTTTACAATATTTGTAAATATTCAATAGGGACTTGTACATAAATTCACATGGTCAGTAGAAAATAACTGTCTTTGTGTCTTGAGCTTTTATTTCTTTTTTAAATATAGGCCTTTTTAATGTTGAACATGATTTGATTGTACAATTTCACAGCTAATTTGCCCTTCATAGTAAACACTAATCGTGTTTTATCACTTTTCACGTTCCTTTAGTTAATCAGAAGATGAGGCCAATCCTAGTTCTCGAAATATATCCAGCCTTTTAGATTAAAATAATTCGATTATATTTAAGTATCAAGTATTTCGTACATACTGATTGTCTTAAATAACTGGAACTTCCAGAAATAACAAATGATATAGACAATCATTTTCTACTTATCAAATTATGATGTGTCGCTCCGAAAGTATCAGGTTTTTTACGTAAGTTAGTTAAATAACTAATATCAATTATCAGCCGGTATCGTTAGCCAAATTGCCTAACTACACTTCGTGGAGTCACGGAAGTTAAGCAATTCGAGACACCAAGGATTCACGTGTGGGTGACCATCTGAGAGCCCCGGTTACACTGACTGACATAATACTCGCAATGATGACATTTAGTCACCATTCAAATGAATTTCTGAAATTTGGATCTTTCAAAGAAATCAACCACCAGGAGAGAATTTTGGAATGCGTAATTGTAGTAATTCTGAGTGAAATGTGAGCTAAAGAGTCTGTGACATTCCCAGGTGAGGATTGTGCCATGAGTAGCGACTGTGACGCCGCCAAAGGTCTGTGCTGCCAGCTCCAACGCCGCCACCGGCAGGCACCTCGCAAGGTAATTCTCATTTATCTAAGTACATAACCCCTTAAACCTTTCAAATGGAAGTGTTTGTGTGGTCGGCAGTGATACATCACTAATCGTAATAAAACTCTCCGTATCTTATTTTCATCCTAATTTCTTATTCTTCCTACCCTTTCAATAGTTTTTTGCTGTCCCCTTTATTGCTCCTTTTTATGAGCTTTCAGCGTTCCTTCTTTCTCTTTTTTAATTTTTTTATTTTATTTCATTACTTTCTTAAAGGTCGCTTTTTAACTACTAGGTCTCTTCCGAAAATCATGTCCTTTCCTGCTTTGATACATAGTAGATAACTATTTCTAGTGGCCTGAGAAGCAAAAATGCAGCTAACAAAACCCCACTCAAAATGATTTTTCATAAAGTGTGAAACGGCAATAAATTGAGTATTTTAACAAAAAGTCTTCACGAATACTGCTATAATATTCAACTTTGCATAACGCAGCACGTAAATAATAGCTGGTTAATGGCAGACGATACCTTCCTTGGAGCCTTGATGTCGCAAGGCGACAGTTACGTTGTCGCAAGACGTAAGCAGTGATGTGCTAAGTATGAGAGTTTGCGGATTAATATAATGAATTTTTTGCATTTTTCAATCAAAACTGTTTAATTGTTCTTGGAGGCTTTCAAGTGCTTGGTATTTAACCATAGATACTTTTCACATGGTTGCAGAATGCATAGTTTTCTTTCAATGTCTGCACACACTGTGTAAATTAGAAATAAAGATTTCTGAATTTTCAAATAATACACAGCATAGCGTAGGAAGGGCCAGGGGGTCATAGCCCCCCTTGAAAATCTTGAAAGAGGTCCTATATATTTACTTAATAAAGTTTTGTTTCCTTCAATACGTTCAATCCCTGATTTTCCCCTTTTGAACTGGCAATTTCCCAAAACGTCAAACGGCATTCGGGAAAGATACTCTCCAAGTTATCTAGCAACCGTGGAAAAGAGTGTAACGTAAACCTAATTCTATTTAATCGTAATCATTAAAATTATAATTTTATTCACCCTTTTTGGAGGTTTAATTCATTGACTTAAAATATATCCTACTTGTAAATGAATGTTTTTAAAGTGGGAAAGAAATGGGGGTTCAGTATTTAGTCACCTCCCACTCTCATTTAGGATGCTCACAACTATGATAAAGAATGGCTGGAAATTGTTTTGGACCTTTAAGACGAGGCTTTTGTATTCCATGATAATGCCATTTCTAAATTTTCTAATAATGCCAAAAGTAAATTTGAAAATCACTGTCGTTTTGAAATAATAAAAGTCGATAATTGCAGTACGAAAAGTCGGAGGTTTAAGGCACACAGCCACATGATAGAACGTATTTTTCACATAAACATTCTCAAATTCATTGCCGGATGATAATGTGTGCATAAAGCAACGTGTGACACTAGATGTAAAGCGCATGATGATGCGGGCGGAATTATGGAATAGTGATATTAGGAGGACCAAAAGTTCTCTTTTATTCGGACATGTCCTCCTTTTTGTACTTGTGTGCGGGGGCTCAGGCGGAATTTTTAAAACTCACGAAAGGAAACGCGCGCAATTTGTGATTGACGTATATTTACTAAAGATATATTGTGATATTTTGAAATTGCAAAGCGGAAATGCAAGTTGAGCAGACTTTGTGTAGCTGGAACCTACGTTTCTATTTTAAACAAAAGTTCGTTAGTTTTTGCATGTATCAGTACGTACTTTGCATCTGCCAGAACGTATCTACAATATAATGTGTACAAACCATGTGTCACATATTACATTGTTATTTAAAATATTATGGACTGTCCTCTTTTTTAACCAAAAGTCCTCCTTTTTTTAAGCCCATGACCTCCTTCACATCTATGAGAATCTGGACGAATGTTGCTAAGGAACAACGCTAAGCTTTTCACTTGCGCCGTTACCCCGGGATTGAGGGGGGGCGGTAGGAGGAAGGCGCCTTTGCAGCGCTGATCTGACGCTTCTGGCAGAGACAGGGCAAAGTTTGATCACCAGGGGCACATGATTATTCTTCGATTGCGAGATATCGTGTACGATTTCACAAGAACAGGAGAGTACATACGACCTATCGTATCCTGACGCGTAGAGGTCAGAAGGGAATTCTGAATCGCCTAAAAATGTAATATTTTTTCATAAATTTAATGTTTCATTTTGCATTTTTAGTTGATTCCGTTTAGTATTTTTAATTTTCCTCGTGTATTCCAAATTCCCAATGAGTCTGAAGTAAAAGAGAAAATTAATATACAATAATACCATTTCAAACCATATTGCCTATTTACTTTACAGTCTCGTGAACTTTCATCTCCTATGAGCTTATTTTAGGCACTCAAAATGAGTTTTTTAGCCACAAAACTCGAAGACAATGAATCAATGATTAGCGCAACGTCCTGCAAACAAACTAATCCCCCGCCCACGGCGTTGAATGTGCAGGTGTGCAGCTACTACAAGGACCCGCTCATCTGCATCGGGCCCGTGGCAGCGGGGTTGGTCCGTGACGACGTGCAGCGCACCGCTGGCGAGAAGAGGCTCACAGGCCGCGAAGGCCCCTTCGGCCACCTGCGACGGAAGTAGATGCCCCGCCGCGCCGGCCGAGCGCAGCAGCAGTCCCCGCCGCCACAGCCGCCATCGCCGCCGCCGCCGCCGCCGCGCCCGCTCCGCCCGCGCCACCCCACCCCTCCCCCTCCCCCTTCCTCTCCACCGGTCCTCTCCTCTCCCGTCAGGCAGCCACTTCGCCAGGAGGCCTTTCTGACAGCCAGAGCAGGATCCTTTGGAATCAAGTAACGCTGCACTCGACCCGCTCCTTCAGAAATGAAGGCGAGCACAAATGTCCGTTGTTCAAACAATGATAAAAGTCGTAATAAAATTGACATAAACAATACTCATTAGCTATGTATTTAATTAAAGAGTGTCAGATGAAACAAATGAACCGAGGATACAACAGATTTAAACCAGAACCATTAATATAATCTAAAAGAAAGTACAAAAACAAGGAGCAATTTCATTGGAAGAAAAAAACTCAAATTTCACACCACCTACAATTAGTGTTCCTATTTAGGGGATAGCTTTATTTTAAATTTCTTTGACATTCACTTGCTAGGTACCTTTTCCCCATTTTAATAATATAGGAATTTCTGTTTTAAAAATGGACAAGTCAGGCAAAATCATCAACAGTTCTTCAAAACTTGCATGTATACATTTTAATCAAAATGTGTGGTGAAATAACATTTATAAAAAATGACACAGTTCCACAAGTAAGATGCAACGGACATTTTGTTACTGCGGGGGTACAGATATTTCGTTCCAATGAACAACCCTAATACCTTAACATAAAGCAAAAAAATTTTGTGATATGATTATTCCCAAATAATGTTTCAGATCTATTTGGTTTGTGGAGATTCTAAGAAACTGGAAGAGATTTTTGAAAACAGAAATGAATTCAATTTTTATTTTATTTACAAAGGTACTTTTTCTTTCAAGTTTCTTGAAATTTAAATATGAGAGGTTGTGGCAATAGAGGTCTGAAAAACATGATCCAAAGGATTTGTTATTGCTGGAAATCATCAGAAACACCTTCTTGCTTAATATCAGACAACTGAATTATTCTCTCTGCAGTGTTAGAATTTGTAGTGTAATGCACCAAAATATTCTGTTCAACCTGCAGCGTGACCTCTAGTCGCACTATTCCTCTGTTCAATTCTAGCTATTAAGAAAATTGCAATAATGGAATTTTTATGAGTAAGACAAGTATTGCTAAAGTTACTTATCATATAAACGAACAAAAAGCTACAATCCAATACAATTCATCCTTTCTCACAGTCTGGTTGTACAGCAATTAAAGTGATATAACATGACCACAAGGAATTTCACAATGAGCACCTACAGTACTCACACAACATACAGTATTAATCAACCAAAAATTAGTTTATTCGGGTGTTATACATTCTTTTGATTTCAAAAGGGTCAAAATCTTACAAATTTTTAATGTGGAAACCATGTGAGTTGATCAAATTTCACAGAAACTTTTTCAATATTGCAGTATCAAACCATCAAATGACAAGACGACTTTATAGGATTCGCTAACACAAATTAAATATCTAAAAAGGATTTTCTATTTGGAAGAATATTTGAAAAATGATATATAAAAAGAAAATTTTGAAATATCTTTTTACAGTAAAAACCAAAAACTACTATCTGACATTAACTGATGTCCATTGGAGAATAAACAAATGTGAATTATATTACCTACTGAATCATGAAATAATTTTTCTGAAACATTTTAAATGATATTTGAAGATATATATAATTTTTTTTTATTCACTGAATTGTGATTGAAATACATTACAACGTAATTATTTGCCAGGAATGCAGAGGAGCACATATTTGTGAAATGTTCTTTCAAAAAAGCATTATCAGAAAATTCATATGGTATTTAAATATGAAAATCCTAATTATTGAAAAGACCAAGTAGCAGAGAATTCAAAGAATTGTAGGAAGAAATCTGACTGGATTCTGAATGTGATATTTGAGGCACTTATTTGCATATTAGTATCATAATTATCTCTGACCCCAAAAACATTTCTTTAATATAACTTAATTATCATAATGATCTTTGTTTCAATTCTCTTCTGTACTAAAAATACAGAAATAATTTATTTTTAGGTTCATGCTCCACTTTGGAAATATCTTTATCTGAAACTAATTCAATTTTATATCACACTCAAAATACTGGAGATATGAAGAAGTTCAAACATAAAAACATATTTCATTGAGATACATTTATAATAAAAGATGTTCAAGCTGAAATTCACTGTTCAATATTTTTCTGACAATGTGAAAGAAATTCAAATCTAATTCACTTTAATTAACTGTTTGAAAGTACTTACACAAGGTCCCTCATACTGGTCAATCATAAAGATATTTACAAGTGTAGTTATCTTTATGTTCAATATTCTTATATTCATATTATTTGCTAAAGGTGATAATAAAATGAGCACCTCAAAATCAGACCAGATTGATATTGATAATTAAAAACTTGACCTTTTCAATTCATTAATTATTAAAACATTCTGACAGTTATGATTTATCCTATTATGTAGATAATATAGCTTTTTTTTTTTATAAATGTACTCGATAATTTTATTATTCAAGCTCTCAACCTTCAAATGAATGATCATTCACTGATTTTCTAATGAAATAAATTCAGTGATGTGGAACATAATTTTTGCTGAAGTTTGTTATTAATAACTTAAATAATACATAAGAATCAGAAAGTAATGAAATTTCATCACAGTATGAAATTATTACTTTATCTATAAATGATTATACAGAAAGCAAAATTGAGTTCAAGTTTTATATAACAACATTCAACCTATTATAAGATAAATCCCTATGAAAACAAAATGTCCTGTTTACCGGCTTTCTACAGTTAATATACAGACTGCAAGAAATTGAACTATAAAACATAACACTAAAAATACGCAGGAAATAGAATACCATGACCTAATCAACAACAGAGAAAATAACACCCCCGTACTGTAATGAAACATAACAACAGTTGTGAACAACTGAATTGACATTAAAATTGGATCAAGAATTACATGCTTATGAATTTCAGATGTCAAGAAACAAA
The DNA here is from genome assembly GCA_017312745.1 of Gryllus bimaculatus. NCBI lineage: Eukaryota > Metazoa > Arthropoda > Insecta > Orthoptera > Gryllidae > Gryllus > Gryllus bimaculatus. Next base: position 5,879,252 of record BOPP01000070.1, on the reverse strand, counting down.
AATCCAATGTGAAATAACAATACAATATTTTAAATATAATTCTGAAACAAGTCAAAATTTCTACCTGTAAGCAACTGACATAACTGTATTTGTATTAATTCAAATGAATCACATAATGTGGCCCTTGAATAAATAAGTACATAAATAAATAAATAAATAAATAAACATGGTATTAAATTTTACAATAATTTAATGGGGACCTTTTAGAACATTCTGATATTACTACCATTCATATACCTAATTTTATTAACACAGGCAAAATATGTAGATAGAAATGTTAGGACGGACCTGAATCCACACTCATCAATACTTTGCTTCTGACTTATGGTTATTAAAAAACAAATTTGCATACATTCATAAGAACTAAACAATGTCTCCGCATTTGTGATAGAAAAATCTTCTCAGGCCCTACATCAATGAAACACAAATACTCATCACATTCTCTAAGACTGAACGTGCTCACATTATAAGCAGCACTCTCATTTTGTATTACAATCATGTGCCTCTTGTAAATGATCTTGAAGGAATCTCAGGAACATGATTCTTAATACCCCTAGAACAAATCTCCAAACAAGACACTGACAGCTGCTGTTAAATGCAGATATAACTCACGCGAAAGTATTGATGACTAGTCGCATATAACTACATCAAACTTTTGTCCAAACTAAATATCTTGCATCACACACATATTTGGGAAATAATGAGCAAATATATTGTGAATGTTTTAGATATTTAGATGAAGTACTGCATTTAACACATACTTAACATGTAAGGTGAAATTATAAATTAGAAAAGGTAGAATGCCTACAAAATGTTAAACATTTCAACTATCAAAAGTTGGTGGATATGATGAAAGATGCACTTTGTACTTATATTCTTGAAGTTATTAAACTGTAAGGGATAGAATGCTTTGAAACCACAAAGAATGACATTATGTAGACATTATGTAATGGTAAAAGAATGACTATCATTTGCTACGATTACATCATCTAGATAATCATTTCATTCCTGAAAATCTCAAATAACAATTTGTCCGTCTCCATACTTTATAACTTGACACTTCACTAGGATTAAAAATAAAAAGATCAAAGGGAGAATAACAAAAACAAAAAATGAAACCTTGAATAAAATTTTAATCTAAATGCATTGAACAGTCAAAAGATCATTAATTTTTGTAGTTACATGATAATACTTCAATGATAAATGACACAGAAAACTATGGAATGCTGTTTACTGAGTTTGTTAAAATCTGGTTAAGCCTTCATCCATTGCTTCTTCTCCATAGAATAAGACACAATTCTTCACCTTCATTTTTGTAAATACACTTATATAGCATTCACCCATCTATAGTATTACTTGCAGAATTGTAACATTAATATAATTCAAAATGTGAATATTATCTTGTCAAAATGTCTTGGTCGAAGGTACATTTTGTATGCTAGCTTTTAGTAATTTTATACTGAAAGAAGTGGAAGCAAATTGAATGTGAATGATTTCCTTTTCATCAAGAGAATCAGAGACTGCTCTTCCTACTCTTTTTACATTACCACATAATATCTCAAGACGTTCATGGTTTATAAGCACAAGCTGTACAATGAAAGGCCATGATTATCAGCAAAGAGCAAATGAGCAAGAGCAAATTAAATTTACTCTATGCTAAAAGTACATTTCAGTCTAATTATCTTATACAAGCAGAATTGAACAGAGGTATAAACAAACTATGGTAATTCAAGTTAAATGAAGTGGCTAATTTTAATCCTTCACCATACACCATTCTTGATATTCTAATCTTTCCAATATACCATCTTGATGTTGTGACGTGTATGTGTAATGCAAAATAAAAAGTCCCATATCCTGAATTGATGTTGTGTCAGAAAGCTTTCTTTGTTTGCACAAACCAATTGTTAATGAGACAGAGTCTCTGTTCAAGGTACCCTTTGTTGTTTGTTGCTGTTGTTGGAACATGAGACAACTCAACAACTACCAGAGTATATTTTGATGTAAACTAGTGAATCTGTGATTGTATATCTTCAAAATATGCTGGCTTTAAAAAATTTTACTATTCCTCCTCTTAAACATATACTATTAAAACTAAATTATTAATGCTGCTTTTTTCAATTATTCTAAATGTACTTGTACATAAAAAGACTTTGGAATTCATATCAGAGAAAAAACATGAGAATATTACCAGATAAAACTGGATCTCTGAAATTTTTCATGGTATATTCCAGAGTCAATACATCTAGTTATGAAGAGAAAATGTGAACAGGAAGATGAAACATATCCTAAGAAATGAGAATGCAACAAAACATATCATTCGATCCTTCCTTATCATATATCGGAGTGGCTGGCTCCGCCAAGATAAACTATTTTGAACTCAAAACTGTTAACAGAAATTTATTTTAATGTTAACTATTTACATATACTTTATAAGAGTATTTAAAGAGAATGGAGTAAAACGGAATAATTATATCATAAGTGTAACACGTGTGGAGAGGGCTAGGCAAATTTTCTTCCCACATTCATTGTCCATCAATGTTAGTATCTATCTATGTTATTGTCCAAAAACACTTTATGGTATATGCATAAATATACAAGTGCTTGTATTACATATATTGGATGTTAACAGTAATCAAGAATTAAAGATGTAGATCCTGTAATAAATGTGTGTGATCATTCCATTTAGGTGTTTTCACTCCCCTCAGAGGTACAGCAGAATCCTATTATTATCACTATTATACTGAATTTCACAGGGCGAAACTTTTTTTTTTATAAAGAATAGGACATGTTCTGTGTCGTCTTTTGCTTTACAAGAATCAAGCCTCCATTATCTTACTTCTTAAACTGATGAAGATAGTGCTTGAAACAATCACGTTCTGAGAGGGCTTGTGTTCGGTAGAAACCTGTCTCCCCGCGATTTCTCTCTGTCCAGCCCTCTAGGTTACTTATAAGTCTACAGGTCACCCAGATGGTATTATAAGTCCACTTGTCATGGGTCCACCTGCCAGTAGTTTTCTCATTCCATCGGCGTTGCCATTGTTGTAGCATTTCTTTCCTTACTTCTTTCTTTTTTTCTTTACCAATGGCTCATATTGCTTTCTTCTTTGTGGGTAAGTATTGTGTCTTTAGGGCTATTGCAGACATTTTACTGTTCTCAGACTGAGAATGGTTCTTATAGGCGGCATGTTGGCTACGACCAAGGGCCGCACTTTCGTACACTGCTGAGATGGTCATCAGTCTAATCTTCTGATTTTTTAAATTTATTTTTATTAAACTGTTACTAATCTTTCAACTATTTATAGTTAAAATGACGGGAAGGGATTCTGGAACTCAAGAAAACGTGCGCAGAAAATCTTATCCCCCCTACGTCACATACAGTGCTATCGCCCTTTCCACTGACAACAGTTTCAGCCTCCACCCATTCTGGGGCAGCATAGAGGATTTTGGACAGGACTGCAATTGCTATGGGTCTTTTCTTTTGCTGTTTTGGATCGACGATATCTGGCATTATCCTCGTTAGATTTGTCACTACATCGGTTGCTTTTAAGGCCACTTTTTCCGTGTGTGGTCCGAAGCTTAGGTATCTACCTATCTCTACTCCGAGGTAGGCGAGGTGTTTTTTCCAGCCGATTTCCTGTCCCCCAACTTGGAGTCTTAGTTTCCTCAAAGCTCATCTTTTAATCATGAGTATTGCTTCAGTCGTCTGTACTGCCATGTCTAGGCGCCTTTTATCCAACAACCTTTTAACTCTGAATAGTGATATTTGCCTGTATTTCTATGATATCTTCGTTTTTTGCTACTACAATTATCATAGCATCGTCCGCAATCTAATTATTTTAGCTTCTTTAGGCGTCGTGATCTTCAAAACATTGTCGTACACCAGATTCCATAAAAAGGTTCCGAGGTGAGACCCTCGAGGTACTCCGCCTGTCATTTCTCCCCTAACCATCCCCGTATAGATTATCGTTCTTTCCCTCAGATAGTCTGCGATAAAGTTTCAAAGGTGTTGGGATGTATTCTGTCTTTCGAGAACTGTGTGGTCATCGTCCTACTTTAGTGAGTTGAAAGCATTTCGGAATACAGCGACATTCAGGATTCCTATTCGTAACTAAAAGACAAAGAACAGAACGTGCGGTTATTTTTTTCGATACATTTTAGTTGTTTCTACAAGATTTTCTTGATTCTTATTTTTATTATTCCTGCACTTTTACTATTATTTTCTCTGAGCCTCTTTTTTGGGGGTATGCCCCCTTGATCCGACACCACGATTACGTCAGTAAAATATCCAAATGAATTACGTATCTGAATTTGTTTTAATAAAAAATGTTTTTCTTTGGTTTTAGGGCATTTTGTAAACATGTTAACAGTATTTTATTGATCGTTTTGGCGATGTTTTAGGTCATCAACATCCGCCCCTTAGTTATTACCTTTTACCATTCTAGGGATACATTATAAATGTCCGACTGTGAATAGCATTATAGACATATGAGGGTCGGTCAGAAAGTAATGCCCCACACTTTTTCTCCATAAATAATTATTGGAAGAACCTAAATTTTGCACACAACATTCTTACATTGTTATTGCTTACGTCCCAGATTTTTTCACATAATTTCCATCGACGAGTACAGCCTTGCGCCAGAGTGAAAGGGCGAGCATGCCTTACTGGTACCAAGTATTTGGTCACTGGCGTCATCTTCATATTTTCTTCCGTGAAGAGCGCTTTTCAATGGCTCAAAGAGATGGAAATCGGTGGTGGCTAAATCCGGACTGTATGGTGGATTGGGAAGCACAGCCCAAACCATTTTTGTCGATGCTTCTCTTGTTGCGACACTTCTTTGTAGACGTGCGTTAATTGTGCAACCTTTGCGCAGAATTATTCTAGAGTATTCAGAGTGTTGACGACAGAATTTGAATTGATGGTACTGCCTTTAGGCATAACATGAACATGAATGACACCATCGATGTTCGCAAAGACTGATCTGCTTGTCAAGACTCGTCACTCTGGCTCACCAACAAGAGTATTTTATTATTTCAACACATTTGATGTTCTGAATGTATAACAAAGTTCTATAAACTCTCAAGACCATCTATTTGCTCATATAGAGTAGTATCAAAGTGATTCATTTCAAAGATAAATTGAATTGACTTTTTCATTTAGATCAGACAAATCATTATGTACATCAAATTTCATCCTGGTTAGATATCTGGTTTAATAACAAAGGCAATGTTTTCGAGGAGTGAGGTTATTTTATTGGCATCCAGAAGAGCCAGAGAAATGTAAGACCTCGTTCCGACAACTTATCACTCGATTTGAAAGAAGTGCGCCATGTGCGCCCTGTTCCAAGTTGCGTATTATCGTCCCGAACCTCTAGATAGCGGGTGAACTTTTCCCTTCAGATTGATTCAGGCTTATAATTTTGAAAAATTCTTCCATTTGAAAAGACAGATGTTCTTCAAATTGCACATATTGGTTCTTCGAGATGCTAGCTACCTAAGGAAGAGTTTTTAAAACTATTTTCAACAGTTAGTTTTCTCACAATTTTAAAATTTCAGGTCAGCTGTCAGGTCGCTGTAAACGCCCCTTCACACTTCGCCACGGCGGCTCGCTTGCGAACATAGCAGAGCATTTGTTGAATGAGGTTTGATGGGAGATCTTCCCACATGCCGCGGGCTCGCCCCGCTGCGGATCCTCGCCAAAAGTGCAGGAGGACGTACGCGCCACCGCTAGCAGAACACAGCTTTAGATGATGGTATTCTCACTGCGCCGCCGGTCGCGGCGTTTTACCTGCTGCGGTATCTGTCGTCGTCGGAGGGTCGGCGAAACCTACTCCTACAGAACCCACCTCGGACGGCGGTGGCGTGCAGCGGTGGCGGGGTGGAAAGAGCCCTGCCGCTTATAGGAAGCGCGCCGCTGTAGCGACGTGTGAAGGCGCCTGAAGGGCGGCGTGTCCCGTCAAGCAACAGGAGTCTTCCCACGCCGCCACCGCTGCACACCACGACCGTCCGCCGTGGAGGGGAATGGGTTCTGCAGGGGTAGGTTTCGCCGACCCTCCGGCGACGACGAACAAAGGGACAGCAGCAGGAAAAACGCCGTGACCGACGCTGCAGTGGGAAGCCTACCATTTAAAACTGTGTTCTGGTAGCGGTGGTGGCGTGTGAAGGGCCCAATCCTGCCCGCGTTAAAACGACTAACTTTTCGGTATCATTACTCAAAAACTAGACAGTGAAATCGATTCAAACTCTATCAGGATATACAAGAACTTATCTTTCTATTAGTACAATGAAAAAGGCATGTTACACATAACACGTATCTCGCTCGAAGCACCTTAAAACAAGGGTTCCTTGAGGAGTAGGAAGTTAGTGAACAGGGACGGCTACGGCGCCTATAACAGCGGCGAGGCTTGGCAGCACAGTGTCGGCTTCAACTTCTGGGGGTGACGATGACAGCGGCGGCGGCAACAACTGCCACCACATCGACAAAGGCGAGCGAGGACTGCATCAATGACGGACACCTCAATACTGGATGACTATAGGCAACCCATGAAAGTGCACTGTTCCCCGGGTATACGAGTGGAGCAGACAGACAAATTGAAAATTTTGATGTGGTTAATCCAAAAATCATTATTGTACACGCGGGGTCGAACATCAAAAAAGTCTTATTTATGACCTTGCAACCACTACAAAACTAATATTTCCGAGTGCTCGTATTGTTCTGAGCGGAGTGTTCTACCGCCGGGATGTGTGGCCTCGAAAAATCAGGCGGGTCAACCGCGATGTGGAGTGGGTGGCACAGAGGCTAGGTTACTCTTCAAAGATCCAGAAAAGGTGGCAAATCTCTTCAACCAATACTTTTCTAGAATTGCGGCTAGATCGGAAGGACTAAGACCGCAAAATTCAACATCATTACCTTCTCAAAATGTTTCGACACGATTTTTATTTCCGAAACTTCTAACGAAATCTTCAGTCAGTAAAGTAAAAAATAAATATTCATCTGGTTTTGATGAATTTCCGGATTGTTTATTGAAGACTTGTGTATCTGCCCTTATACACCCGTTAACTCACATTTTCAATGCTTCTTTACGCACAGGAATACTTCCAGATATTTTCAAAACAGCAAAAATTAAGCAACTTTTTAAAAAAAAGAGGCAAAAATGAAATTAAAAATGACCGACCAATATCTCTTTGGTCAGGTTTCTCTAAATTAATACAGAGGCTTTTCTATATGCGAATGGAAACTTTTCTCAGGAAAAACAAAGCGTTTTCAGACTCACAATACGGGTTTAAAAAATCAAAATCGACGGAATCTGCCATTTTTTTTTCTTTTCTTAAAGATGTTGCTTCATCAATGGACCAAAATGAAGCACACATTGCAATATTTTTAGATCTTTCGAACGATTTTGACGTTATTTAACATAGCATCTTGCTATTAAAATTACCTTTATGTCGTGGTATCGCCCTAGATTGGATAACCTCGTACCTTAAATATCAATCTCAAAGAGTAGAAATACCGCACTGGCACGAAAGGACATTATTTACTTATCTTTCCAATTCTTTACCAGTTGAATATGGGGTCCCTCAAGGCTCGATCTTAGGTCCTATCCTCTTTCTGTTATACGTACACGATATGCCGTCGCCTATTAGAAAGGGAAGAATGGACCTGTTTGCCGATGACACGAATGTTCTTTGAAAAAAAGAAACAATAAATAGTACGATTTTAAAAGTTTCCAATTGTTTTTGTAATAAAAAATTAAGTTAATAAAAAAACCAGTTTCAATGTATTTTTGCATTACAAAACAGCAATCGCATGCTCCATTGAAAATGACTAATTCGCAATTAGCTGATGTTCAGGTAACAAAATTTCTAGGTCTTTCAATTCAAACCTCAAATGGAATGTACATATAAGAAAATTAAACACTAAATGAAGTTCATTATGTTACGCATTCAGCCTTCATGCAGCTCGTTGCGTGTATTTTGAAAATGCACATTCCCGCCTGAGATATGGCATAAAATTCTGGGAAAACCCATCATGTAGTACTCAGTCCATTAGATTGCAAAAGAAAATTATCCGAATAATGAAATAATGCCATCCGCGTTACCCTTGCAAGCCTCTCTTCATTGAGCTTGCAATCTTACCACTGCCTTGCCTATGTATTTACGAATCTGTAATATTTGTTAAAAGTGACTTACTTAACAGTGGGAACATATTTTCATTCAATACTGATATTTATAATCACAAAACACGTCGTAAAAATCACGTTCATCAAGTGTCAGTATCAACAGCTCACTATCAGAAATCCACATACAATACATGTACGTTACTTTACAGCGCATTGCTGATGACATTAAACAATTGAAGTTCACAAATTTAAGTTAGGAGTAAAATCTTTTCTGCTGCATAACTGTTTCTATACAATTAGATACTACACTGATTGTCAAAAAGAAAAAAATGTTTATATTAACAAAACATTAATATATATTAAATTGGCTTACATTTGCATTGTATATTTTTTTTAAATACTTGGTATATTTGTGACAAATAATGTACTTAAGATTCCAGGTCAATGACCCCATCTCGATCAGGTTCTTGTCCAGTTTCCCTGATCCATTGAGCAAATGCTGAGATTACCATTTGCTTTGTTTCTGGAAGTGAATGTAGCTTCATTATGCGCACGCTTTGTTGAACTCTCCTTTTGTTTGTAATGGTAGGAGTAGAGGTAAGGACGAGTTACTTTTTTGTTAGCAAATGCAGAAAAATCATATCGGCAATTCGTTTACCGATGCAAATAAGTTTTCTATAACTCGGATACGAAAATTTTTTTTTTTTTAATATTGCAAATGTCACGCTTTTTTAAATGTATTTTTATTTATTTATTTTAAACATCTACTCATCTTTCAACTATTTACAGTTAAAATGATGGGGAGGAATTCTGAAACTCAAGAAAACGTGCGCAGATACTCTTCTTCCCCATACGTCATATAAAGTTTTTACTGTTTGTTTTTTGTTGTTGTTTTGTTGGTTTTTGTTTTTTTTTACTAAATTAACCTAAACGGCTGGATTAATGAGAGTGGACTCGGTCATGACGGCGCGAATTTGGACCGGCAAGGTGTCGCCGAGCTAAGTGGGCTTTTCATTAAAGTTGCTGAGTTTTGCAGCGCACCTGTGTGAAACCATTGAAAAGGCGGACGCCCAGTAATGTTGCCCTTCTCGCTGGTGACAGTGGAGACGGAGGGAGGGCATTCCTCAAGATAGGAAACTTGAGTGTCGGCGACGAGGGTGAAGGCGACTGAGGCAGCAATGGTCAAAACAACGGGCGAGGCAGCAAACGGGGCAGTGAAGAAAAGCGGGGAACGCGAGATTCACTTTCCGAGAAAGGATTAGGAGTAAAGATCTAAAGCTGTTGCAGGTAAACTGCCGAAGTGTTGTGAATAAGGGAATTTAATTGAGACATGTGATGTTGACTTAGTGATCGGTACTGATTCAAGGCTAACTGTAGTAGTATCAGATTCAGAAATTTGCCAAACGACTACAAAATATTTCGGCGGGACAGGGAAAAGAGGCAGGGGAATCTTTCTTCAAGTTTCATCATCTATAAACGCGAACTTGAAATGGAAAAGCATTGGGCATGAAAAGATAGGAGTAGACATAAGCCTAGACAATTCTCAGATTTTATTGCATGCTATAGTCCACCATGTAGTAATTATTCCATTCCTGAGAATATCCTCTAATTGGCAGAGAATTTGAATAAAACCAGTAATCTGATGATGATGATGATGATTATTATTATTAGCGAGGTGATGTATGCGGCAGAACAATAGTTATTAAGAAATAAACTATTTTGGAATGCAGGAGTGACGGAAGTTGTTGACAAGCTAATACGTCCAAATTCTATGTTAGATATTTTGTCTTATTAAATGGATAGATATTATACTCCTGCGACTATATAATACTACTTGCCAAGTTATACCACCTAACACGAGATTTCAACGTTATCCGTAATACAGAATAACAAAACAAAACACACATACACAATCACCACTAATGATATGGGGCTCCGTGACCACAATGCTCAAATACTCGCTCTCAAAATAAATTCTACCTCACCAAAAGCAAAACTAATAAAGGACACTAGGAAGTATAAAGAAAAAACCTGATCAATCTCATCTCACTGTTAACTAATGAATCATGGTCAGGGATATATGAAATATCTGCCACCAACCTCAAGTTTGACACTTTCTTCAATACAATCGAACACTATTTCAACATCTCACATCCACTACAGCATCACAAAATAAACAACCCACAAAACAGCAAAGCATGGAAAACAAAGGGGATTAAAATCTCGTGTGAAAGAAAAAGGGAGCTTTATAAACTCACAAAAGAACACTCATGCAATCCTCAAATAGTGAATCACTATAAGCGATATTCAGCCACACTCAAAAACGTTATAATGAAGGCGAAACAAATGTCAAATGATGAGTATATAAAAAAATCCAAAAATAAAACAAAAGCTATGTGGAATATTGTAAAAAAACATTACCCGCAAATAACAAAGCACAAAATATTGAACTAGTCTATAGACACAGAACAATAACAAACCCTAATGAAACAGCCAGAATATTCAATAAACACTTCTCTGAAATTGCTGGTAAACTACTAAAAACAAGAAATCCGAACACTACATCCATCACCTTTCTTAAAAAAATATTTTTCTAGCACGTACATCACAGAAACATCAGAAAAGGAAATACTTCAAATTACAAACAAAATGCAAAATAAACAATCCGCTGGGATAGACAAAATTCCAGACTTCTTAATAAAAAAGATTGCTCCATATATCATCAAACCATTAACATATTTATACAACCAATCACTAACTCTGGGCTCCTTCCCAAACATATTTAAAACTGCTGTAATTAAACCTATACACAAAAAAGGTAACAAACAAGATGTAATGAATTATAGGCCAATCTCACTCTTGTCAGGGTTTTCAAAAATATTAGAAAAACTGTTCTATGAAAGAACTATTAAAAAACTACTTGATACACTGTAACATTATCACTGACTCCCAACATGGATTCAGGGAAAATCGTTCAACCGAAACTGCTCTATTCACCTTAGTAAATGAAATACTCATGGCATTAGAGCAAAAAGAAATTCCTGTTGGTCTCTTTCTCGACCTGTCAAAAGCCTTTGACATGATAGATCACATAATTCTATTGTCAAAATTAGAATCATATGGAATACAAGGGATAGCTTACAATTGGATAAAATCATACCTTTCAGACCAAAAACAAATAGTAGTATTACCTTACCAAAAAGACAACAAAATAACCATCACTGAGCCAAGGATTGTGACATGGGGTCCTGTAAGGATCCACACTAGGCCTGATTTTATTTCTTATATTTGTAAATGACCTGCATCAATAATGGAAAACAACAAAACCATACATTTTGCTGATGACACTAATATAATATTCAAAGAAAGAACAAACAATGCTTTGCAAGACAAAGCCAATTTAGCCATCGACAATCTAGTTCAATGGATCCACCATAACAAACTAATCCTAAACCGAGACAAAACAATCACAATACCCTTCCACAACTCCCACTCAACACAACAATACTCACCAAATTTAACATTAGAAGGAAACAGCATCAGACAAGCACAGAAAACAAAATTTCTCGAAATCACCATACAATCCAACCTCAAGTGGAACTCTCACCTAGAAGACATTAATTCAAAATTGAGCAAACTTATTATGCTCTTAGAACAATAATAAGAAACAGCGCCATTGATACAGCACGAACAGTGTACTTAGCAAACGTGCACTCTATTCTCAAATACGGGATAATAATATGGGGCCAAGCACCAGAGGCTAAACAAACAATTCAAAATGCAAAAGAGAATCATTCGAACAATAACAAATACAAAAAGAACAGAACCTCATTTCAAAAAACTTAACATACTTCCACTGCCTTGTATTTTTATTTATGAAGTTATCATGTTTGTAAAGAAAAATCTAGTAAACAATGACACGCTTTACAAATTCAACTCAAGCTTACACCCCTATAACACAAGGCAAGCTTGTAACCTTCATCAACCAATGTGTACAAGCACATTATACCAAAAGAGTGCATTCTCTTCAGGTATACAATTCTTCAACAAATTACCAATGCATCTGAGAAACACGACAGGATTGTACAACTTCTAAAAAAAAAACATTTCCTTGAGGAAAAACTTTTTTATAGCATTCAGGAATACCTCAATGACTAACATGTGCAATGTGATTTCAGGTGCTGCAGTAGGACTAGGTGTAGAAATAGGAAAATACCTGCCCCCATCTTGATCAGGTTTTTTGTCCAGTTTCCCTGGTCCTTTGAGCAAATGCTGAGATGGCCCCTTGTTTTGCTTCTGGACAATAAAAATCAATGTAACTTCACTCGCTGCTCCCAAGATGTATTTCACTCGTCATACATGATTTTAATTGTATATGACTCAGTAAATATTATTAAGAAAGGTGTGTACATATGAGATAACAGTATTTGTAGTTAGAAAATTTCATAAACAAATGCAATTACTTGCAATGATACTCGGATGTCAGAAAGTGTGTTCCCCTCTCCAACACACTTCACAATCTATATTGGAAGCATCATGTAATTTAGTTCCAAGAAAGTACATTTTACTTGATAAAGTTCTTCTAAATTCTTGGTAAGTTGTACTTACTTCATAAAATTCTTTCTGAATTTCTAGTCTGAAATGTCAAAGTTTTTATCAAATATGAGTAATTGAGTGCAATGAAAGTTTTTCTAGGAAGTATCATTAGCTACAACTTTTACAGGATAGTCCCATCCCGATATTAAAATAAAAACGAAAATGTGAAGTGTATGAGAATTTCTTGGGCACTTGAACATGTCCAATACAGGAAAAATATATATATTTTGAATAGGCTAAGAAGTCAATGTCTTGCAGAGAAAATGAAGATACACAACACAAACTTTAAAAAAAATCTATTTATTTCCTTCGACATGTTACAATCTATACCTTAATGATGGTATGTAACATGATGCAATGGCACAAGTTTTCGTTAAAATAAAATACACAAAGAGTACAACAAAGGCACAGTACAAGCAATCAATGTTGAATTGTCACGCATGAATTAAAACATATTGGAGAAGCAGCATGAGATATTGCAATGAGAATGGGAAAGGAAAATTAATCTTTTATGTACTCCTGGGATGAAGTAGATTCAAGATTACTTTCATTTAAAATATGGAGAGCAATAATTTACACTGACGTTCAACGATTATTCTTGCAGTAGCAGTATATTAATGTGTTATTATTAGAATGCATTTCTCACCCTGAAAAAAAATCTCCCTTCATTGCACTGTCAATGGCTTGATCTCTCTAGAATAATTCCATGCAAAGTACATAGAGAAATTTTAGTGCTTAAACGATAAACTAATGTAAGTTTCTCCAATTGTCAGTAACCTTAGCATTGGGCAATGCTGCTTTAATTAAATAGAGTCTGTAGGCAAATGAGTAGATCCACTTTCAAAGAAAGGGAATTAAATATTGGATGCAGTATCTTCAAACAATGTATTTCATTGCAATATATTTTGGATACAATGTAATATGTTCATCAAAGCTTAAAGATCTTCAACAAAGCTCGTGAAAGATTTTATGAAGTTCTCTTACAGTGTAATACTGGCCACGTAAGGCCAATTATACAAGTGAGGGTACATCTGATACTCATCTGAAAGAGCACTTCACTTGGCCACTCACAAACACTTTCCCATTTCAATGCACATTTGGTCTACTCTTGAGGAAACTAACCTAATCTACATCCCAACACATATATGGTGCTATTTTTTTTTTTCATTCTTTTTTTTCTTTTTTTCCATTTGAGCTTCATGGTTCTCCCACCACTTTCATTGCTCTTATTAGCATTGATGAATGCTATTTTTATCAATTTTAGTTTTATATAAGATTTTTTTTTAATAATATCAGAGAAAATATCACAATGTGCAGTAGGGATAACCTGACACACTGAATTAGTCACTTTCAAAAGCAACTGAGGCAATCCCTGAAAAAAAAAAAAATTTCACCTACGTATACAAAGAAAGTATATCAGATACTGCACAGAGCAGAAACTTTGTTTCAGCTACTTCCTTGCTGACCAAAAATTAATCAGAAAAACAAAATTACATGGAATCTCATCTTGCTGGAAGATTAGTTCAATACTATTTAAGTATGAAATTCATGGATCTAACACATTGCACATTCTCTTCCAGTTAAATTGCTATATTTTCTTATTTCCTGCACAGAAGACTTACAAATTGTTTCGTAGAGGGAGAAATACAAAAATTATTAGGTATTTCAACAAGAATGCATGAAGGATACTCTAGACATTTCTCGGTTATCGAAAACATGACAGAATCTTCACGAATTTGCCCACACAATTTGGTTAACTCCAATACTGCAGTTAAATTAAGATGACAATTAACAAGTTTTGTGAACAGTCCTGAACATTTATTACACTTCCAAATAACTTATACCAATCATAATTCAAAATATTTGACTATTACAGTATCAGGCAAGTGATGTTTGATCAGTTACAAATGTTGAAAAATACTGTTTGTAACAAGATCAATTTGCTTTCTGCCCTGAAGAAATCAGTGGTCTTCACACAAAGTCACTGTCAAGCAAAGGGCAAACTAACCGTTAATTCCTACTAGCACCTGATCTAATTCTTTCTACTCCTTATATATTTGAACTTGTGTAAATTTTGAAAACCTTCATAGAGTTATTCAGTGCACTTAGCTCTATCCATTCAAGAAAACTATTAAAAATTCAAACCTTTTTTTAGAATATTTGAAGAAGAAAAAAATAATTTCATGCAGTCATGCAAAATGTTCAGTTATAAAACTGTTCAAGACCTTAGTGAAGGATCTAATTTTGAGAAATAGCTTTCGTTAAAAAGAGCTCCATCTTTGATCTCGTTGTGAATGCTAATAAGCTAAATTCATAGAGGTGGTCACGAAAGAACCAAGTGGCCAGAAAGCGAAGGGGTTGGAGATGAAGTAATTACAATCTCATAGTTGAAGTTAAATCTTGACTCTCCAAGGCTGTACAAACAATCCCATTCCCTTATGCAAAACCTTTCCAGTCTGGCAGGGCTTGGACCGCATGGCAATGAAATACTTATGAGATATAGAATACTGTCATTTTTTATGATGGCTCATTACATTGTAGTTGCAAAAAGATACAAAAAAAATTGAACTACAATTTCAAATATTTAGAGCATTTAACAAAAATCAGATCAGCAGCCATTTTTAATGTCCTTCGCTCTGTCCGAGAGAAATAATTAGGAGCCATTTCTGAGAAAACTTTGGAAACGTTTTGAATTCAAGGGGCCATATCAGCCAGATCAATTGCGAAAAATAAATTTTGCCGAAAATCCTTCCTAGGGTTTAGTCACTAGGTTATTTACACATGGACAGACAAATTCAGATTTGGCCATAAACAATTTTTTCAGTATTTATTCAGAACAAGTATTCTATTCTCGACAAGTAGTGTGCAAAAAGTAAAATTAATTTCAGCATCAAGAGAAATCCAAACTAAAGGATACATCTCGTTTTCAGATGTTTTAGCTGTGATTAAAAACCTAATGATGCGAGTTTCTCAATTCTTTAAGTTCAGTTAAGATATTACGAGACTTTTTTAAAAATGTCCACAAATTTATTCAATAATGTAAAACTCTATGGAGCAGTAGATTTTTGAAAAATCATTTCAGCAGTTCAGCTAAGATTACAATTCAATTATGTGAAAATTTATGCAGTCCTTGGCTTATATTACAACCCCAAGTTCTACAACCAATATTCAATTACTTACAATAGGTAGGTTTTGTTTGATCAGTCAAAAAAATTGAAAAACAACAATATTGACAAGATCATTTTTCTCTTTGCCCTGAAGAAATCAGTAGACTTTAATAAAAGTCACTGTCAAGCAAAGGGCATACTAACCATTTCCAACTAGAACTAAATAGAGACTTTCTACTCATGATAAATTGTGATACTTTTGTGATTGTTGAAAGTTCTGGAACTTCCTACTACAATAATGGTACAATTGAAGACGTGTATGACCAATATGAAAAGAGCTTATGATTAATTTGCAATGGCAAAAGAACCGAACACTCAAATATGAAGGGCAACTGATTTAGCAACACTTGCAAACACTCAAAATTTCAAAATGGCAGTTACTTCAAAACACTGAAATGAGTAGAAGTAAGGTAATGGCGATTGCATGAAAATTTAAGCAACATTTAACAATTTCATAAAAAAACGTTTTGGGGGCTTCTTTATAATTTTCTTTTCAATTCTTACTACATTGCTTTTCTTTTAAACAGGTAGATAAAAGAAAAATGGCAGTAAAAGAACTGTTGAAGAAAAGGAATTACACTTATAAATAACAAAACATATTATAAAGTTTCCTGCCTGGGAGACTGATAATGAAAATTAAGAGCTCAATGTTAGTTCAGAGGAAATACGTTATTAGATAATTACAAAATTCAGCCATGATCTCAAATTGAAAACGTTAAAAACCATTAAAAACACAACTGATCATTGAAGACTAATACAAATACATAAGTATGATGGCCTCAAGATTGTGTCCTTTCCTTCTTTTAAGGGGTCATTCATAAATTATGAAATGCTAAAGAGGGGGGAGGTGGGGGAAAGGGTTTGAGGTAGCAGAGTATTAGTTTTGCCCCCCCCCCCCCATCATTGACTCAAATAATTCTTTTCAGTCATGTACTAAAACATTAAAGTAAAACCTTACAATAAATGGAAATATTTTTCCATAAATTATTTATTTACTCTGCAAGATTACGAAGAAAATATTCAAAACTGATATGTAGTATATTCTAGAATTCATTTAGATTAGTACTGCAGACACTCAGTCATGCATCATTCACGATGTGCAGGACAGCTTGTGATAAAAAATTTGAAGTATGAGTTACACAGGTGTGTTACAGAGGGGAGAGGGGGGTAATTAAAACACTCCAAATTTGCATAATGTAGTTTATGTCCCCTAAGTACAAAGCTCTAAATAATTTTTTATACAACACAGCAGGGCTAAATATATATTTATGTACATTGTAATTTGATTTTTAATGTAATATTAAAAAATCATTCCCCACTTAATTTTTTAACCCTTCTTTCATACACTAAAATGTTGGCCCTAGACGTGCATCACCCAGACAGCCAAGATCAACAATGGAAGACCACTGGTTTTATGTAGCCCAAGCAAACTTGGAATTTCTACTATAAAAAATTATTTTTTTAAAACTTACATGTAATGCAAACAAACTACAGAATTTGATGAAATACCCGCAAAATATATTTTGGGTAAAAATATTATATACCAATCACAGGTCCCAGCAACAAGTGTCCTGAACTTTGTGGACTGTCCATTGGAGATTCTGGAAGAGCTTGTGATACTCATATTTATCACAGTGCTTAACAATATTCCAAGAGACCCACAGATGCCTGTTTCTCCCCTCCGGTTTTCCTCTCCTCAGCTCTGTAAATAGAACAAGTATTAAAAAAACAATTTACAGTGAACTTTTGAATTAATATATAGAACTTTATGTCAGACAATTCAAAATTTCAACAGATGAATTTCAGGACTTGGATCCGATCACATCATGTACTCTTGCACAAACACCGATTTTAATATAGTGGAATAAGAATTCAATTCTTTCTTGCATATAATTTAACAATAGTTTTTGTTTCTGCATATTATTGCAAATTAAAAATTTAAACAAAACCTAAACCAATAAGTTTAATTAAAAAATGTCCAAGGGTGGCTGATTTTCTTCCTGGCCAAGCCCTTCATAAGTTAAGTAACAAGACATGTAACAGAACAAGCTGCTTTGCTCAAAATGGCTTATAATCCGTAAAATATATTTTGGGTAGAAATATTTTATACCTATCACAGTTCTCCAGCAACTAGTATTTTCTTTCTAGACTGGTGTCATGTATTTTGTGGACAGGAGTCTCTAGAGGAGTTTGTGATAATCCCATTTATCAAGAGAGGTCATCTCAGCTCTGTAAATAGAAAAGTATCAAAAAACCAATTTACAGTTAACTTTCCAATTAATATAGGAACTTATGTCAGACAATTGAATATTCAACAGATGAACTTCAGGACTTGGATCCAATCACATCATGTACTCTTGCACAAACACTAATTTTAATATAGTGTAATACGAATTCAATTCATTCTTGCGTTTAATTTAACAAGTGTCTCTGCATATTATTGCAAATTAAAAATTTAAACAAAACCTAAACCAATAACAAGTTTAATTTAAAAATGTCCAAGGGTGGCTGATTTTCTTCCTGGCCAAGCCCTTCATAAGTTAAGTAACAAGACATGTAACAAAACAAGCTGCTTTGCTCAATATGGCTTATAATCCATAAAATAGATTTTGGGTAGAAATATTTTATACCTATCACAGTTCCCCAGCAACTAGTATTTTCTTTCTAGACTGGTGTCATGTATTTTGTGGACAGGTGTCCTGTATTTTGTGGACAGGAGTCTCTAGAGGAGTTTGTGATAATCCCATTTATCAAGAGAGGTCGTCTCAACTCTGTAAATAGAACAAGTATCAAAAAACCAATTTACAGTTAACTTTCCAATTAATATAGGAAGTTATGTCAGATACTTAAATAATTCAACAGATGAACTTCAGGACTTGGATCCGATCACATCATGTACTCTTGCACAGAAACAATGATTTTAATAGAGTAATAATAATTCAATATTCTCTTGCACATAACTTAACAATAGTTTTAGTTTGCATATTATTTTAACTTCAAAAATGTGAACAAAATCTACACCGATAACAAATTTAACTAAAAAATTACTGAGTAAAAGTGTTGTATTAGGGATATTGAAGTCTGAAAAAATAGATATCTTGACAATTTCTCAATTATCTGTGACTAGCGTGGTTTACATTTTTACTAGCCTACTCTACACAAAAATTAGCAGATTTATGAAATTTATCAATGAAGCCTATACAATATTGATTTTTTGGACTTTAAATTATCTTTTGATATCATGAATCTGAATACCTACACCAATAAAAGTGAAATCAGTTTCCCACAACCACCATAAACCTGAAAGAAATAGCATCAGTACTTGTACAACTACAGCAGATCTAATTAATAAGAATTATAACAAATATTAGATCAGAAAATAAAACATTCAACAATTTTTCTTCAGGACTTGGATCGAAGTACATCATAAAAAATATCAAGTATTACAACTTTCACCAAAATTAATTCTTTCTGAGCAAAGTTCACAAATAGTTATTAACTTCGTATCATTTCTTGGAATAAGTGCCAACACACAATATTTAGATAAAACTAATTGGTTTAGACAGTTTGAAACCAATAAACCTATCATTAGTGATTGCCATGAAAATTGTGGTTATTCAAGCGATCTGTTGGTTTTGTGTGGAGTGTGGCATTCAATTGTTCATGAATTACACCCACCACACACTAAAAACAAATACTAACCATCAAAGGCGAAAACCATATCATCAAGATTGACAAATGCAAGATCAGCCAACGGAAATATTGTGGTCTTGTTGGAGAAGGACAGAGTTCTGGGCACAATTGACAAGGAAAGAAGTTTGCCTGGAAGTATGTCCCAATTACAGGGGGTATTCAGCCATAGGTTGCAACTGCTTTTGCAGCATGTGGAACCCAGCATCACAATTTACAGTCTTCTGGAGGCAGTTCAGCCAGCTGCATCAAAACAACTTATTTCCATGGGGTAGTGAAACATACTTCCTTTTGTGGATCCAGTAACAGGTTCACACAAACATTGAATCCAGCTGGCGTCCTTTACATGGAGGACTGGCCCAAGGGGATGTTCACCACAAGGACACGGCTATGCAATTCACAGTATTTATGGCACCAAAATTGCCTGAGACTGCGCCAAGACCCATTCTGGGCTATAGGGGATGCCTCAAGTGAAATCATGAATTGTGTGCCGTTTCTGCAATAAATTTCCTTAAATCTATCTTATCTATGGTGTTTATTTCATGCGTACCCATTCCTATGATCCTCTTGCCCTCCTATTTAGGTTTATTTCACTTTATTAGGTTTGTAGCACTAAGTGGAGGGGGTGTCTGAAAACAACTGAACTTCGTACAACACTCAACTAGCAGATCACTAGTATCACCAAAATTGTTTCTTCAATGAGTCAAGTCAACAATAATAGTACAGTACTACAAACAATAGCACTAATAATCTTAAATTAAATATGGACTTTTATGCAATAATACTTTTTTATAATTGTCATATTTATAATTTTACAGTAAAAACTTTATGAACATTTCAGAGAAACTAATATCAAATTGAATTAAGGTAATTCAACAAATCAACATACCCATGTTTCAGTCTTGTTCACCTTGTTTTCATAAGTTTGCTTCCACTGTTACCTGCAAACAAAACATATTACAAAACTGCAAAAACTATTTATTTTTTCACCTCTGAGACACATGATCAGATTTTTAAAGTTTCATCAAGATCAGTACTTGGATCATAGTCATCATGAAAATATAGAATAATTACAACCAAAAGACCCATCAACTACCTAATGATTACTATCAAATTTTGAACCAATTACCATGCCAACTAACATTCACACACACACACAAACCAACAGGTATTAAACATATATTTAATTATGTAAAATTCATCTTCAAATGAGTGGCCCATCCATGCACATGCCACACATCTGCTAATTTTTAGTTTTTTTCATGGCCTTTATTTTTCCGTCAAGAAGCATTCACAGAATATCGAGATTCCTAACATTACAAACAGCTTGTGGAAAACAAGTACATGCCATTCATCTTGCATCTCCAAGAGCGACTTTTCTTACAAATCTGCGGAAACCACTGAAACCAATGAGAATACAGATCTACACATTTTCCAAAATTGCTGGCAGGTTTTGAGGTTAACAAGTTTTATGAAGGAAACCTACACTTTGAAATACATGTCGAACACTGCCAACATAAAATATTCCCATGACGTAATCTAAAAGCCTTTCATATTAAGTTTGCAAGGGAGGTTGACCGTTCCCAAGCCCTTAATAAACAAGTGTTGCGATATCCCAACAGACGAGAACTACAAACAGCAAAATTCCATAATTTGCAGTATCTCTTGTAGTTTCTATTATCCATACACGTTTTTCTAGAGCGCTCCTTTCACCAGATGCAAGAAGGGTTGGTGTTGGTTATTTCGACCATACGACATTAAAACTGTAGCCAATTTTTTTATGAAAACTTCTTTCCATTACAAGTGAACAATAATTTCAGTAATTACATTTTGTCAACAGTGTAACAATTATGTTTATTCTAAATTCAACTAATATCGGTAAGGGAGTGGCAGTAGGTATTTCATGGTTCAGGAAAATGTGTGTGAATACTATTAATTTATGCCTCTTTCTATAATAATCTAAGAAGTAATAGCACTGTGGGTAAGATTGAAGTCATTACTGAAGACTTCATGAAAAAATGTAAATGCCTATGGAGTTAAATATTAATATATTTAATCATGCAAACTGTATTAGAACCTCCACTTCAATAGCTGTTAACTTAAACTATGAATTTTATTTAGTTTAATTATTTGAGGCCTATGCCACTTTTATTCGTATAAATTTCCTTTCTTTCTGATTAAAAACATGGAATAAAAAGAGTATTTCACACAATAATTTAACAACATATTCAATAATTCATCAAAGTCATGATCCAATTCACAAAATTAGTTTACGATGTCAGTGTACGGTCTGTTAATCAGAAATTCCTGTCTCTGGCAAAAACTTCATTCTGCAGCATGTGTATTCTACTGAGAAACTTAATTGGAAATATGTAATCCTAGAATCAAGTGTACTTCAACCTTTGAAAGTTACTTTTATATTTCTATCATTCAAAAAATGTTTGTTGTTTTATTTCACAAGTTTGATATAGCGTTGAGATACTTTTGTACGGGGCTGTACACTATTGCTACAATAATAGTTGCAATACAACCGAATGCATACTAAACACTGAAGAGCAAAAATTGACAACCTCCACATTCAATAAATCTCAGGCAATAGGTTTCTCAACAAGATTGAAGATTGCTACAGGAAAACTAGGAAAAGTGAATCATTGGAGGATGGGAACTAAATTTAAGAACCAAAAACACTCAAATAGAAGTTTGCTGTCTGATACCATAAAGTTATTGACAAATTAAAAAATATTTAATTTCAAGAACACGTGGGAATTAGTGCCTGCTACCAAAGCACAAACTTGCTAGCAATATATGTAACATGCAATTTTCAAAAAACCAGTTGAATTAACATTACACCTATCATAACTTAGTGAATGTACTTCACTATATTCGAGAAAACATTTGACAAAAAAATCTGAGACAATTTTTCTATAAATTTCCTATACTTCAAACACAAGAGAAAGAGAGAGGAGAGAGAGGAGGAGAGAGGGAGGAGGGGAAGAGAGAGG
>BOPP01000070.1:5841125-5856118 GCA_017312745.1 Gryllus bimaculatus | reverse complement strand
AGAGAAGGGGGAGAGAAGGGAGGGGGAGAAAGAGATAAGGAGAATTATAATCTTATGAAAATTACAGAAGCAGTTTTGCGATCCCAATAGTTTGAAGTCAAGTATGTAAAACTTTCACTCTTTTCAAACTTTGCGTTCAAAAAATCAAAAATCCATTGAATATTTACTACAACATCCTGCATTGTAAGTCTCACAGATTTTAACCTTAACATTTAATATTTTAAACATAATACAATAGTTGTCACAAACCTTAACATTGTAAGGAATATCAGATATTTTTATCCCCCATTGAGGAACCACTTTACATTTTCAGCTACAATTGATGTCCAAGGATATCTAAACAATTCCAAATTCATCTTGGTTCTGGATGCAGAAGTGAACATCTGAAACCAACAAAATTTAATCAAAACAGTCAGAATTCAAGCTGTTTCCAGTTGCCAACAACCCATGGAAGGGAATGGTATTTACGCTGAAGTATTGGAAACTGAATGCATCTTGAAACCTAAAAATGCTGAATGAAATTTGTTGAAATCTTCAGAAAATTCAAAAGCAAAACATTCTGAAAAATATTATCTATTTTGCCATTTACATTATGTTCTGATCAGCTAGAACCTTAAGGTACGAACAATTTCAGAGCATAACGTAAATTTAGTTTTAAATAAAGTATCTTTACCAATGGCGTACACATGAAAGAACTTTAGGAACTTCATTACAAATAATTAACATTGCAATGAAGCTCCTGATAGAATAGCATCCATTTAATGACCATTCAGAAATCACATTTAAATCAGACAATACATCACAATTGGCACAGACTTGATGCTTGAGCAACTGAGGATATAAAATGTCATTCTTCAGCACTTACACATGCTTTTACTGCATCCCAGGAGCATAATTCTTCAGGGAAACAAGAAAATGATTAGTTTCGTATTTTCAAATTGAATACCGAGGGATTCCAACTGATAATAGAAACTAAGTACCCCTAATAGTAATGGTAAATAATTATATGCATTTGGGCCCGCCAGGTCATTAGGTTACATCTAGAAGCTTACCAATTTTAGTTCATTCTTAATTCATCAACTTATAAATTACTAAACCATATCTACGGCTTTAACTTCCGTTACGCAGTTTAATGACTGACAAATTACATAGAACAAAGTGAAAGTAAGGAAGAAAGTTTATTGAAATCCACGAATTCAAAAATTAATAAAAGTGGACTATCTACACGCGTTCAACGATGAAACATAGGAGACCAACTAGGGATGAAAATAATGAAGGAAATAGTTTCAGGATATCTTACCAACAACAAAATTTAAGATTCCAGAACTGTTCTTTTCACCCTTATTAGTAATACTTATAAAATCCAAAAACTGTAGGGATTGTAATTCTAAACAAGAAACGGAAGTGCTGACCTGATACTATACAAAACGGTTAAAAAACAAAAGTTTAGAACTTCAATATACATATCCTTTCATTGCAAGTCGTCCGTGACCACGTGTTCATTTCATAACGTCTATTCAACTTGGCACAAAGAAATCGAATATTCTAATGAAATTCGTAAATTGACGTTAATGTTTCAGTGTACAGAACATAGTACATCCTACATTACAGACAGATATTGCGAATACTGACCTTAATAGCTCCTACACGCTATCGCAGTGAGAGGTGGTACAAACGCAGCCGCTCGCTCTCATTACATAACTTAAAATGGCGGAGATTTCAGCGGAAGAGTTCGGGCCTTTCAACTTCCATACATAAAATAAAACTATTGGAGACAATTACAGTGGTGCGCTCTACCTTCCACATTCTTGTAGGAACTAAAAAAACAGACTGCCACCATTGTTCATGTCCGCGCCAAGCGTGGGCTGGCGAAATTGTTCACTCCCTCTTGAAATAGTCGCACAAGTTCTCGCGCTTTATCGAGCCAATGTTTTTCACCAAATATTATCATTAAAAATATAATGTTTCCACGTATTCCCATAGATGTGAAAATTCCCATAAGTTGGCGAGCCTTATATGCAGCAGTACCCGGAGGCTACCGCCCCTATCCTCGCACCCGACCTGAACGTAACGAATCAAAACCACTTACATTGCCAGCTTTTTGAATTACATGACGTCGCGCGTTTAGTTCGGCTCACTATACGCCTACGGTAGATGGCGTAGAAATCATTATCCGTTTTCACCTCTTTACTTGCACTGTTCAGTGCATATCCCCGCTACAATATATCGAATATATCCACCTGTCCCCGGCAGCCGCCATTCCGGCAGATGTTTCAAAGATCGTTAAACAATATTAATTGAAATAATGGTGTTACTAATAACGTGCAGCTAGGAAAGAACCTGTTGCAATTATTAAACAGACTCCTTTAATAGATTGCAACTTTTGATGTTTGAATATCCTCAACATTTGGATTTTATAATTTTTTTATGTTCACGCCATCCTTGGATTCTTCATAGATCAAAAACTCGAAATTTTCCACACGAAAGAATGTTTTCTATAAATTTAAAAAAAGATTGTTCTTCTCATTCTCTCGAAAACATATTTCCAAATCTTTCACCTTTTACTCAAGAGTACTCGAATGTGTGTCATCCACACCCAGCATTGCACACGTAGGTAGACTTTTCTGTACGATCCCGTCCAGACATTGCGTCAGTGCTGCATCACTGCTTTTCAACCCGAAAGGTACTGTGACGTCATGGATACTCACAGCGACCACAGACACAGAGCTTTCAGATAACAAATATATTTATTAACAAGAAAACAAAACAAATATATACACTTAATAATCTACTTACACCCTAGCTCTGATAGACCTACTATCCCCTGATCGCGGGAGCGATCCTAACCCGATTGAAGATGGTTTTGATTGTGGCATTCGCCACTCCTACTTTTGAAGCGCGCACAAAGCCTAGCTTCCGTGACCGGATGTCACGCTGGGACACAAAGTCCGTTCTGGCGCACCAACGGCTGGTTTGCCTCGATCGCAGGAGCGATCTTATCCGATTGAGAATCGGCGTGAATCGTGGCACTCAACCACTCTTCACCTCGGAGCACGCACACAGCATCGCTCCCCCGTGACCGCAGTCACCCAAGGACCTAAAGTCCGCAGGCTTCGTCAAGTAGTGACTCGAGCCTCGCGAGCCTGGCTCGCATATGCACCGTCGTGGCGCCAAGTTTTGTGCACACGCACGAGGTTCTCCCACTGTCTCCAGAACCCACCCACTGGCTCTGTACACTCTGTTATATAGGCGAGGCCCACGTGACCTACTACGTCACGCCACCCCCTCGCTTGTTATAACAGTGAAAAGTTTCTATAGGCCGGATACTCCCAAAGCCTTGTGTCTCCCGTTTCCGCGTTCTTCCCTTTACGGAAAAACCCTTCTTCCTGTGGCGAGGTTAATCCTCTGCCAAGCGTCCCCAAATAGATGCCACGAGGCACGCTGGCTAATACGTTACAGTACTCTCGTCAACACAAGACTAATCCCTTTAAACATGAATCCCGGGAATTGTTGACCGGACGGTACAATTTACAACTACCAATAAGCGTGACTAAATTCGGGTTTGTGAACCATGCATGTTCTCCGAAATTCAATATCTCATTTATTCGTGACCGATCACAGCATTATTATACGTGTAGGCGCGTCAACACTGAACAACAATTTTACCCTTTTTTCCGTGGGTGAAAGTATGTGTGTCTTAAAGACAATGGAATGCTGAATCATTACACGTCTTCAGTTTGTCCTATCACATTTAGTTTTGGGGAAATTGACAACTATATTTTCTATGCTATTTGGTGTATCACGGTTACATTAAAGTACACATTACAGAATACCCACCTCACTGCAAGGATCTTTCAGTTCTCTTCTGTTTGTATGATGAGGATAATGTTTCCAGAGGCGGTTCTTTATTAGGTTCACAGGATCACGCAACACCCCCAAAAATGAACAAAATAGAATATTCACTTCATTATTGCAATCTAATTAATAGTACGAAACATATTTCTATAATTTCCATACATTACATTGACGAACCGATGTGACTACATCGCTGTTCATGTTCTCGGAACGACACGTCGCTCAGACCTCGTTCCATAACAACCGTTGGGGACTACGTGACTTCGCTTGTGTTTTCATTGAGTGCCTTCATCGGATCATGTTCACACTTACGCAGCGAACTCCGCTTGGCGCAGCATTATCCAGGCCCAGGCTATCGCGTCATCCAGCTCCAAGACGAAATCTCCGTGGCGCTCTTAGTAGGGAGTTTGTGCCACCGTTAAATGACTACCAATCTTCTGCTCATGTGCAGTTGAAGTTTCGCACCACTTTAGTGCATCAGCGCATGTACAGAAGATCGATAGTACTGACGCGATGGCGTGCACAAACACCCTACTAAAAGTGTCCTCGATACGATACTTAAAAATGTAAGTTTTTCATCTCGGATTTGAATAGTGCTTTAATTATAGTGTCCGTGCATTCTACTGTTCAATTATTTAAATCAAGGAGCTTGGTCCGAATCAGCCCGTTGTCAAAATTAGAACAACTGTGAAATCAGTAAACCGAGTTTCGTCAACGATTCACTGCTAACATTTATTTAACACACAAGTGGCTATGTATGGCTGTGGCAATTTATCTGTTTCTTCTTCATTCTTCTGGGATAGTATCCCTACCCAGCACAGGGTATGAGTAAAGACTACAACGGTCCAAGAGACAATGTGGATCCAGGCGAATATCACAGTGGCTTGAGGAGCGGAAAAAGCAGCCCTCTCTGCAGGGGTTTATACGCAGAGAAGCTGGGATAGAAGCTTTAAGATGGCAGTCCCATTACTATCCTTACCATGCGCAGCGCTTGCAACGCGGCCAGGGGACATCACTCCGCTAAATTCCTCAAAGATTCATGCCGGTCAGATTCCTCTATGCCAACATATGGAAAGAAAAAATAAACAACAACTATCGGAAATATTAAAGCTGGGAATATAGAATGTTAGAGCTCTCTCAAATAAAGAAACTGAATTAGAACAGGAAATAGATAAAGCTGGGATTGATATTGCTGAAATTACTGAAACCAAAAAAAATTACAGGGCTCATCAGAATTACAAAATTACATAATGATATACAGTGGAGTCCCTCAAAAACAGAGGGCATCGGCTGGAGTATCTATTCGGATCAGAAAAACATTGAAAAACAGAATAATATCGTATACTTTCATAAACGAAAGAATAATAACAATGAGATTTAAAGTAGATAGAGGTTACGTTTCAGTCTTTGCCTTGTACGCACCGGAAGAGGGGAGAACTCAATATGCGATAAAAGTTTACGAACAACTACAGACAACAATAAATAAGATTAATAAAAGTGACTATCTTCTTTTATTAAGTGATTTAAATGCAAGAGGAGGGAATACACCTACAAAAGATATAGTAGGCACAGAAGGTGAATACACACTTAACAATAATGGGAAGAAATTAATAGACTTTGCCACGCACAATGAGAATTACTGACACTCTTTAAACACCGAAATATTCACAAATTCACATGGACAGCTCGTGGGTCCGCCTCTATAATTTATTACGTCCTTGCAAACAATAAGACTTGGAGAAATATCAAGGGTGTAAGAGTATTTAGAAGTGTTGATGTGTCATCTGACCATTTCTTAGTAAGATGTCACATAATGTTCCCAATGAGATGGAAGAAAACCATCTTAAAACCCAAACCAGAAATAGAAACATTTAAAGTTCACCATTTACAAGATTATAGCATAAGATTTTTATACCAGAGTAGACTCAACCAGAAGTAACAATATAAATAAAGAATGGGCAAACACTAAAGAAATTATAACACAGGCAGCAGTAGAAGCAATAGGGTCAAGGAAAAATAAATTCTCAAAACGAGGGCTAAGGTTTTGGAATGATAATATCAAACAACTAATTAAAGAAAAAAGAAGCGTATTTAAAGACTCTCTCATCTTCTGGGAATATGAATCATAGAATGGAATATAAAAGAAAATCTGCTTTACTTAAAAGAGTAGTTCGTAAGCTTAAACGAGAAAGTTGGAAAAGATATGTTAGCAAAATTGAACATGACTTACTTGGAAACCAAAGTAAGGCATATAAAATTATAAAATATTTAAATAATCAAGATAGAGATAAAGTTCAATTAAATACAATTTCAGAAACTAAATGGTTAACTTACTTTAAATCGCTATGGACCTCTGAAGATGAAGAAGAGAGAGGAATTAAAATTGATATATGTAATTCTATTGATCTGATCTCTATGGATGACTTGAAAGTAGCCATTAACACAACTAAAAATAAAACGTCACCTGGTACTGATAATATAAACATGGAATTGATCATATATGCATCAAATCAATTTACGCAGAAACTTCTTAACTTTATTAATATCTGCTGGTCCACTGGATATGTGCCAGAAGAATGGAATGAAGCCCTAATTTACCCACTATATAAAAAGGCGAGAAATCTGAATGTTCAAATTATAGAGGTATAAGTCTTCTAAATTCCTGTTATAAAATCTATGCAAAAATTATCAATCAAAGATTAGTGCCTATTGTTGAAACTCAAATATCTGAAACACAACATGGTTTCAGAAAAGGTAGATCATACTCAGACTGTATTTTTGTACTGACACAACTTACTGAAAAGCAAAGAGAATTCAAATTACGGACATACTATGTCTTTATTGACTACCTAAAAGCATTTAATAGCCTTAAAAGAAGATTATTATGGCAAACACTGAAAAATATTGGACTCCCTCCCCCATCTTATCACAGCAATTCAATCATTATAAAGAAATAATAAAATCATGATCCGAATGCTAGAATGGAACAGAATCAGCGTATATAAACCAGGGAGTAAGACAGGGATGCCGCTCTCGCCGACGCTTTTTATATTATATATATATATATATATATTATATATATATTAATATATATATATATAATATATATATAAAGCGTTGGCGTCATATGTATGGACGTGACGTTAAAATAATGGTTGAAGATTTTAAATGATGTTCTTAAGATTAATAATGTCGTGATCACAACATTACTTTTTGCCGACGGCCAGCTTATCATAGGAAAATCTCAATATGAAATTTAAATAGCAGTCCACAAGTTAAGTCAGGTTGCTAATGAGAATGGTATGAAAATCTAATCAAGTAAAACAAAAGTGATGGCATTTAAAGGACTTGAACCTTTCAGAGCAAAGATAGTTATATATGACCAAATAATTGAACAAGTTAATGAATTTAAATATCTTGGATATAATTTTAATTATATAAAATCAAGGGATATAGAAATAAAGCTGAACAACTTCACATCTTTCTGTGGAACGTTACAGCGAACTCTACATCAAAATGCGCAAACGGAAACTTCTCAGATTTTACAAAGTTATTGCTTTGCCATTACTACTTTATGGAAATGAGAGCTCGACATTAACATCAGATCAGCTGCGCCGAATTGAATCTGCAGAAATGAGATTTCTTCGTTTTGTGGCAGGATATTCACTATTAGACCACAAAAAAGTGTAGATATCAGAGAAGAACTAAATATTGAGCCGATTATAGATACCATAAAGAAATTTCTAATTATTCGATAGAAATCACAATATTTTACATTTTTTTTAAAAATATATGGTACAATGTTCTTAAAAAATTTTAATAACTGTGTTCATTAATCGATAGGGAAATATTGGAGAGGGTGCCTTTCGACCATTGCTTTTGCAACATCCTTAAATTTAACTCACCCACCGCCACTGAATACACTAAAGAGCAAAAAATACTCGTACAGACATGCGTATTGAAATAAAGAGATCTAAAACCAATCAGAATACGGAGATACAGAGTTGTTTTTCATTGTTAAGATGCGTTAAAAGATATCTTATTTATTAAAGGAAACATGAATTACACAATTTATGAACAGACGGAAAAGCTAGGATTTCACAAAGCATCTTAAACTCAACAACGAATGTGACGTAGTTCTTCCAAACCTTACGTGATAGCCCAAAACTGATTACAGTTCTGGATTCAGCATAAAAAAATGCTTCTACACCATGTTCTTCGTTTTGGGAACCAAGAGTCTCGTTGGCCAGTCTAATCGATTAGATCCATCTTTATTCTTGAACAGTAAAATCGGATATTTTTGCGGTACTAGTCTCTTCCTTAATGATTCTTTCTTAAAGCATCTCTTTAATTAACCTCGTAACCTCTTCCTTACGCGCTATCGGTATTGGACAATTGTTGGCTTTGTAATGTGTACGATCAATCAACTCTATTTGAAATGAATAACCTTTTACTGGTTAGTTCTCTTTTTTCTTAATACGTCTTAAAACCAATATTTTACTACTAAATATGCAATGTTATAGCTGTTACTACCTATCATCACCTCGCTCAATACTTGCTTTGTGATGGGATGTGATTTCTTTATCCATGCATTGACGATCCGCATTTTAGTCGGGTGTAAAACAGGTATAAATTCCATATTTGACTAATCGTTTACAGAATTCTTCCGCTATGACTGACATCACTGACCTTGTGTCTATTTATGCCTGACCATTAATCTTCCTGCACGTTACATAATTAGCAAGATACTCTTTCACTTAATTTATTCCTCTTTGGCCCCAAATATTTCTTCCTCTTTGACTTTAATATTTCTGGGTGTATAATTTTATTGGCAATAATGGGATTAGCGGTTTTAGTTTCAGAAGTCCAGTTATATTTGGGATTCCCGTTCTATCTGATCTCCCCAAGTCAGTAGCGAATTCTTCGATACACCGTGTATATCAGCGGTATACTCAGGAATTTAAAGTGTATAAACATGTTTCATGAGTTTAGTAATACCCTAACACGTTACTGAGTTTATGAATGTATTTAAAATAGATACGAAAAAATAACAATGTTTTGCTATTAGGAGCAAGTCAGTCTTCCGCATCCGTAAGTTTCTGTGCTGTGAAGTACGTTAGAGTGAGAAGTTTCAAACAGTTATTTGCCTAACGGAGAACTATCTGAGAGTAAAGAGAATGAAAACTGTTTAAACGCTGTTTCGAAAAGGAGGTAAAATAGCCGGAAATGAAACCATATTAATGGGAAGTGAGGAACTAAAAATTGTCGGCATGTACAAATATCTGGGAATAACACTACAGGCCACCGTATTGACCTTCAGTTGCCACGTTAAAGAGAGGGTAGCTGCAGCAGCGATCGCAATAAACCAAATCAAAATCATTAAGACGGCCACCTCCGAAAAAAGAGGATCAGCAGATCATCGAAGAAATCAAGGCCACCTATCGGAAAAACGTAGCATGCCTCAAAATACACTTCTTCTAGATTAATATATGCCCTGACGAAAGAAACCTTCCTAATAGAAGACATAAGGTTACATTTCTCTCCACCAGACACCGAAGCATACAGGGCTGCGATGTCGGAGAGGATACAAAAGAGAAACCTAATAGACGAAGAATTATATTCCTTGGATCCCATGATACTCAGAAGCTGGATGGAATGCGTCAGTCTACACTAGACTGGAAGCCCACGGCTACCACTACCAACTGTGCAAGAGGAAATACTTCCACGAATCCGACAGTGAATGGGTGTGCAAACTCTAGAAAAACATGTCCAAGAGACCATATAACATCCTGCTGAAAATTAGATAATAATATAACTCTCACAGAATTTAGTGATAATAAGCGTATGAAACGAGGCCAAATAAGTGCTACGTAACTTACATTTAACCAACTAATGCGCTATTGCATGCCCTTTTGTCATTATTATTAATGCTGCGCAGAGAATTTGCAACGTCAGGGAGGCACCGCATGCCAACCACGATAACCTAGGGCTCCTAAGTTTCAAAGGCGGAGAGAGGGGAAGGATGCGCTGCTGGACGATGAGAGGCACGGCAAAACATTGCGGTAACAGTCCTTCCCTGGTCGCTCTTTCTGTTTTGCTTCTCTCAAGTTTTTGTCAAAATGGAGAATGTCAATGATCCATACGTTAGTGGATCGTGAAATTGTCTTATTGAACAATTATTAAGGATGGGATTTCATAGTATTGTGTTTTATGAAAATCTCAAAATAAAAAGACAACGTAGACCCACTTCACAACTTCCAGATTTGCCTGCAAAATGCCAAGACAGGAAGCGAGAGTACAGCAGACACTTCGGTACTTCTAATTATTCTAAATACAAATGTTTTGCGGGTTGCCCTATATTGAACAACTTCTTTTCACCACTGATAAGTGTGGTAACGTTTGGTCACAGTATGTATTCGACAACATAGTCTCCTTTCCTAATTTTAAAGACAAGCATGAAAAGACAAGAAATCATGTTTTATGCATTTACACAGAGTAATTTCGGTAATATCCGAAAATATTTGCAACTAAATCCTCAGAAGGCTTTACAAATTTTGAACACTAGAGTGGAAGAGACGTTTCCACAAGCATTACCTGTGCATTGTTACTGATGCATTCTGAGCAAGCAGCAATGTTCATTGACAACTGTAGACTTTTCTTCCAAACTCTGTCCAGTCTCCCCAGTTTCTTTTCACATTAAAAGAAGAGGACGGAAACTTTACATTATTTTATGAACAGAAAGGTACCCAAACCGGCACCAACACGCTGAAACTTCAACTTCCGACTAGTGAACACTGTACAAGTTCAACGGGAAAATGTATTATTATTGTATATATGACAATAATGTGATGTATGGCGTGATGTATGTGTGTATGATAATAATATTATTGTATATATGACAATAATTGTGTATATGACACAATTCAAGAAAACAATGCTGGTTGGGAACCTTCAATACTGAGAAAGGCTCAAGGTTTCCTTTACTTTTCGAGACAATTAGTAAGGAACATTCTTAATAATTTATGGACATACCTACGTACTTTTCAATATATTATACGACAAATCCATGGATATTGGGTACCGTCATTCTAAAGTGTTACAAACTACGGAATTTTTAGAGGAACTCAGAAGAGAATTCCAAAGCATTTGGCAAAATATATCTTCTGAGGCGATAAATAAATAGAAAAGGAAAACTAGTGAACCAAGCGAAGTCACGTTCAGAAGAATTTT
Organism: Gryllus bimaculatus; assembly: GCA_017312745.1. Lineage (NCBI taxonomy): Eukaryota > Metazoa > Arthropoda > Insecta > Orthoptera > Gryllidae > Gryllus > Gryllus bimaculatus. Next base: position 5,845,033 of record BOPP01000070.1, on the reverse strand, counting down.
CAATGACATTTTGGACAATGTACTCAATCAGATAAGAAATTTCTATTCCGATTTTGAAAGTTTGTTTCATTGAACTTCTTGACACCCCAAAAATGTATGGATTACAAAACATTTTCCATGATCATCTTTTTTCAAATCTTTTGAACTCCAATGGTTCAAACTTTGATTCACTAGACCTGAAACATGAATTGAGTGTGTACTTATCTAAAGAAAAAGATTTTCAAGGGAAGTCTTTTAGTCAGATTGTAAAAAATATGAACGAGAGAGACTTGGCATGGACCATGCCGATATTATACAAATTAGCATATCTACTTTTAACTGTACCATCAAGCATTCAGTTGAAGGGTCATTTTCCACCTTCAATGGAGTGAAATCAAACTGCATATTAACTATGGGTCAAGAAAGACTATCTTCGCTTTCAGTGATGGCAATTGAAAAGTATTTAGATGTTCATGAACATTTTACACAAGCTGTTTTGTAGCGATTTCTGAAGAAATCTCGACGAATAGCACTGACTTTCCAGTGAACTCGGTACGTACATTTAATTATCCAGAATTCATGTATGATATGTAGGACTCACTTTTAAGGAAAACTATGGCAAATGTAACTTCCCTATCATGCCAAGTTTAAAAAATTCGCGATTTTCCCCCTTCGATAGCCAATTTTTGGTCTAATTTAATTAAACAATTTTATTGTGACAGAGAAATGAAATGCAAATATGGTTGTGGATTTAGATCCCGTCAATTTGCATGGATATCTTTCTTGTGTCGCGAAGGGTTTCCTGTTGAATTTAACTGTGAATAATGTTTTGATATACTAATAAATGCATAGATCATATTTAGGCTCAAAAAATTAAATTTTACTCGACCTTTGTATCAGAATTCAGTTGGTTTCATTGGGCCGCTCTCAGTTTTCCGTCATTGATTAGTTTTCTCCACGATGTAACGGTTACACCATTGTTTTCCAATACAAATATTGAGTTTTACCCCATTCTCCCTGTACGAAACAGAAAACGAAAGCGAAGAACTACAAAATGACATTCTGCTTCGAATGATTGAAAATCGTGCCTTTTTGTGTGCGGTTCTACGGAGTTTGTTACAGCAGAGGGAAAACTGGATTAAAGTTTTTGTAATAATACAATATTGTGAACAAAGAAAATGTAGGAATAATCACATGGTGAACATTAGTTTGGGGGTGTAGAATACTTTTCAAACTGTTTAAAAAGTAAAAGCTCAATATCAACCACCGCGAGTGTGAATTATTTTCTTATAAAATTTTTTATCGTTTTGTTTTACTTTTACCAACAAACTGTTCAACAACTTATTTTGGTATAAAACGAATTGGGCAGAATGAAGAATATTTTTTTTAATTGCGTGGGCCGAAGGCCGTAGCCGCATCACCAACTTAAGACACACCTAGCGAAGCGTCAATTAGTAGTCAAAAAAGTATTTATTACGTTGCATACCATTTCGCTCCTAGTTCATATTGCTCTCGCAGAAGTGTCTATTCCTTCACATGGAGCACAATGGGGGATAAGAACCCAAAATACTTACTGCAACTCCACTACCAATAGAATTAATATCGTCGATTTCTGATAATGTATAGGCTAGGGCAACTTAAAATTCAGTTACACAGGTGAATCATTCCTTGTCAAATCGCACGAATTCAAGGAAAATTTGACCTAGAAGTCCTCGATTTTTGAACCTTTTTTTAAAATGAATATCAGCTAAAATATGAAACGCGGAAGTTTTTTTCACAGAGATTAATTTTCAAAATTTTTGAAAAAATGTTGAAGTTAATCGTTTGTAACTCGTGTAGTAGTTGATACAGTAATTTATTATTTATTATTTAATAGGTAATTATTACAAAGAAATTAGATTACTTGATCCTATGTGGCTAGGCCGAAGGAGTGGCGGCGGCTATCGGCCGCTGGCTGAGGCGGCTACCTGCCGTCGGCGGTGGCCGGCGTGCCCGGGGGACATGCGCAGGGCTGGGGCGACTTGCGAGCGTGCTGGGGCGGCTGTGATGGCGGTAGCTTTGGCGATCCGGGGGGGGGCTGAATCCGGCCACCGCCCACTAACGAGCCGATCTCGAATTTTAAAACGCGTAACCATAAGAGAGATGCATAGACAGGCTCGGATATTATTACAGGCTAGGGTGACGGCGGCAGAGGCTGACAGTGCAGTCGTGCAGACAGCCAACGAACGCTGGTGCGGCAAGGTGGATTACCTTGAAACCAGTAACGCGATCTTCGTAACAATATCATTGTTACTGGCTCCCAGAGCAGCGGAACGAGTCATGGGCTGATCGGAAAAATGCATTCTGGGTTTTAGCTGAGCAGCTAGGTGTCAGGCTTGAGCCCTCACGACATCCGAGCGGCGCGCACCGGACGGGCGGTGGCGTGAGGTCAGCCGGCAATGATTGTGGCCAAGCTGGCTCATTCAGGAAGCGGGGGAGCTGCTGCGTTTCAGCCCGGGAGCATCATCTCCCAGAAGTTAGCATGGTGGCGCTCGAGAGGACTTTGAGCGGGCAGTGTCGACAACGCGTAAGGCGTTAAAATTCCGCATTTGCAGGAGGCGAAAGCGGCGGAGAGAGCGTCCCATTTCGTTTCGCAAGCTTTGTCTGGGCGGCGCAATCTTCGTCCTGGGCGAGCTGGCGGCCCGCCGGCGCGGGCTTGGGAGGGGGCGGTGGCGGCGTGGCCGGTGAACGCTGTGGAGGGCAGAAACACCCAGGAGGGCGGAAACCCCTTCCGCGCAATCGGGCGCTGCTCACGACCGCCCCCGCGCACTCCGCGTGGGCCGGGACGCTGCGGTCGCACCTGCAGCTGCGCCTCCGGTTCTCGGGGGCCCCGGGCGGGGGGACGACCTCTGACACCCCCCGACGGCAATCGAGCGCGGAAGACGCACTCGCCGAGTCAGTTTTCGCGCCCCCCCCTCCCCCCCCCCCCCCCCCCACCCCCCCCACCCACCCCCCCCCCCCCACCACCCACCCCCACCCCCCCCACCCCACCCACCCACCCACCCCCACCCACCCCCCACCCCCCACCCCCCCCCCCCCCCCCCACCCCCACCCCCCACAACCCCACCCCCCCCCCCCCACCCCACCCACCCCGCCCACCCCCCCCACCCCCACCACCCCCCCCACCCCCCAACCCCCCCCACCCCACCCACCCCCCCCCCCCCCCACCCCCCCCACACAAACACCCACCCCCACCACCCCCACCCCCCCACCCCCCCCCCCCCCCCCCCCCAAACCCCCCTCCACCCCCCCCCCACCCCACCCCCCACCCACCACCCCCACCACCCACCCACACCACCCACCCCACCCACCCACCACCCAACCAACCACACGCCAGCGGAGGGCGACGCTCCCCCCCGAGCATCCCACGGCGGAGCATCAAGCGCACTCACAGCCGGACGATCGAAAGGCCGCAAGCGATAGAGGCCCGCCCCACAACGCACGGCGGCAGCGACCGCTACCGCGCAAGACGCGCGCCCGCGATGCGAACGACCACCAAACTAACTCCGCACCGCACGCACGCGCACACTCGCAGGCTGAGCTACGATCGCACACAAATCCTTAAACCAAACTACGGCACCAAACGAACCTACGCGGCTTTTACAGATACGCGCGCTGTTCGGACCACCACTCACAGGCTACTCAGGCTTACACCGCCTACCGGCGTACATCCACACCAACCCGACATTCACACTGAGCTCAACATTAAACACGTTCTCGCATATACCATACTGCCATCCCCAACTCCGCCTCTGACCCATCTCGGTGGCACCCAGAGAGCGCGTCCAACTAGTCTAACACTAGTGCGCTATGCGCTTCTCTCAAACGACACATCATGCACACACATCACACACACACAGGCACGCACGCAGACACCAGCGCGCATAGGT
>BOPP01000070.1:5817530-5841100 GCA_017312745.1 Gryllus bimaculatus | reverse complement strand
GGAGGGCGGAAACCCCTTCCGAGCAATCGGCGCCTGCTCACGAGACCGCCCCCGCGCACTCCGCGGCCGGGACCGCGGTCGCACCTGCAGCTGCGCCTCGTTCGGGGGCCGGCGGGACGACCTCTGAACCCGCGGCATCGAGGCGGAGGCAATCCGCGTCACGTTTCGCTGCGGCGGTCGCGCTCGCGATCCCGGCGGAGCTCACGGCACTCGTCGAGTGCCGGCGGGTCGCGGCCGAAAGCGCGAGCGAGGTCCGCGCACGAGGGCGATGGCAGCCAATATGCAGCAGCAGGAAGCTCGCGGTGAGTCTGCCCACATTTCCACCAATAGGCAAGAATAGGTTTTTAAAATAGGGTGTTGGACATCCAAAGGCGTCTAGGCTCTAAGCTCGGTAATCAAGACTTCCATGGCTACATTAACACGTTTGAGTTGTAATTTGGTCTCGTTTGAAAACTTGGTGGAAGGAGGGTAAAATGTTAACTGTGTCTGGTACAGCCATATGCAAAAATAAAAACGGAGAGGAGAAAAGAGGGTGGTACCGCGGTGGTGTTAGCGTGCGTTTTTCGGACTTGAGCTAATTTCAGTATATTAATGAAATTAAAAAACCTAAACTCAGACAATTTTTTTGTATTAGACTAGTAATGCATAATGTAGATATTGCCATTGGGTTGTTTATATACGTCACCCACAGGGTTCGCGCTATTTTCCTCCAGAATCCTTCGCGCCGCAAATCAATGATTTTCTAGAACTTAAAGGCTGAGGGTACCCGAGTCTAATTTACTAGTGTTAGAGGATATGAATGCTCGAGATTGGCAATTGAGCAGGGAATTTTTTTCGGACTTCGACCGGCAAGAAGCGAGAGCGAATTCAAGAAAAAGGCAAAGAACTCGGTCATCAATAATGATGGGCAGGAATGCCTAGAATATGGAAAGATTTAATCTCGAAATTTAAATTGGAACATATGGACAGATACGGAAAGGGAACCTAAACTTTATAGTGGTAATGGAGGTAGGTAATAGATTACGCCCTCTATTGTCGGCAGGAAAGAATTAAAAATTTATTAGATTTTGGGGATTCGAGTTTACGGGCAGAAATCTGATCTTTTGCTGTGTGCGTGCATTTAAGCAGTAAATGCTCTACACTGCCATCGGCAGGGGAGCGGGCAGGAGCAATGAACTGACAATAGGAATGACAACGGTTTGTATGGAAAGAGGAAAAGCGACAGGAATTTTGTACAGAGTGATTCTTAAACTGGCAAGGCTTTGGGCGCCGAGACGATTACTTTCGCCGAAAACGCAAACAGATTCGAACTTAAAAGGACGCTCTACCGGCGCAGGAAGGGTATGCGAACGGTGGGGGAGAGGATGGAAGGGAATGACCAAGGGTGGGGTTAGCGAGGAGTGTCGGGAGACTAGGCGCGAAACTATAATAGCCTTTAAGGAATTTCAGAACTGGGAAACCGAGGTAGCTGAAACCAGTTTATTTGTTATTACGTAAGGGCCAGTATGAGGCCACAATTAAAGAAATCCGAAAGAAATCCGTGCAGGATAGTGAGGCAGCAGCAGAATTACAGGCAATTCTAAGAAACGATTATAGTAAATCAATTTGGGACGTTATCAGAATCGCTGCGTAATAAAAATAAATTCCAACGTAATGCAATTCAAGCAGAGACGCGTGGGGTGCAGTATTTTCAGCGGACGTTTCGCCAGAGGGACCATTGAAACAGGGGCAAGTTATTTTCACTGGACCGAGTGTGCCTGAATTTAGAACGAACTCTACCTGGAAGAAGTTAAATAGGGCTATTCTACCATGAATTAATAAGAAAGGCAGCGCGGCGCGGACGGCATTTCGACAAAATTTTTCGGAATTGTGGCAAATAGATCCAGAGCAGTATATGAAGTTGTTTAATGCAATGGCATGATCCGGCTCGTATCCAGAAACGTGGGAGTACAGCTATCGCTCCACCAATTTTTTAAGAATAAAGGAGATCGCGAATTTGCCCACAAAATTATCGCGGGATTAGTCATTTTGCCAGCGTGCTGAGCAAACTGTTCTGTAAAATACCCTCAAGCGGGCGGACTGAGTGAATGGGCGGAAAACGTAGACAATAATCCAGATATTACAAGCAGGATTTAGAGGGCTTCGCGCAACACAATATTGTTGTGTTAGATACCCTAGTAAAACAGCGCTTTGCGGCGTAAAACGGGTGCCCCTTAATATTGCAGTTTGTGATTTGCAAAGCGCTTGTGACTCTATCATAGGGAAGCCTTTAATGGCAAAAATTAAATGAGCTAGGGCGTCCTCACGTAAAGTTTTAAAAGGTTTGCAGAGCATGTATAGGGAAGTAAATTTCTGCGCTTAGGTGCGGGTGAGGCGAAGTACGACGCAAAAAATAACATCGACAGTAGAGTAAGGACAGGGCTCCTCTTTCACCGCTGCTGTTTATCTTGTTATAAAATCGATTATTGGACGTGGCGTACAGGAAAGCGGATACAGGCGGCGTCCGGTTAATGATGGCCATAAAAATCCCGCGACTTACTATATGCGGATGAGTTTAGTTTTGTGCTGCGAGAGACGATTGAGGGCTGTAAGAAGAGTTTAAATTATTCTAGAACGGTATAGTTGATTACATGGGGACTGAAAAGTAATTATTCAAAAACGAAAGTAGTAAGTTTCAAGAATGGGTTTTATTTGGGGTAGCAAAGAGAAATGGTACTACGCTAAGGGAAGAAATTGACTCGCGTCAAAAACATTTTACCAATATCTGGGGCAAATTTTCCATGAAGGGGGATGGAATAAAATATATGACGGCTCACCAGCAAAGAAGAAATTGCGCTGCAAAAGAAATCGTTTGCGCAGTGCGCAGGGTTTCCGGAATTGCCGGGTAAAAGAGTATTGCGCATACTAATGTTTCAAATCGGTTAGTTCTCCCAGCTATGAACTATGGAGCAGAAATCTGGGGAGTGCGATAGGATAGCTCGATTAAGAAAAGCATTCGAAACAGATTAATTTGCAAATAATCTAGGGTGTCTAGGTGCGCAGCCAAATGCGGAGTCTTAGAAGAGGTCCGGTTAGTATAGGAATTTGGAAAGATTTGAAATGAAACCTATTAAACTCTGGATTAAGTTAGCAGGATGAAAACAGGCTAACACAGCTTATACATAGGTGCTTTGAGCGCAATGGCAGGGAAAGCGGGACCAATCGCTACTGGGCGCACAAAATTTAAACGGCTATTGACCTTTGCAGGGTTTGGGGAGACGTCTCCTCGGAAAATGGTGGGAAGAGATAGGGGAACCCGTGAGATAGAAAAGGTCTGATTGCCCGATAGACTTGGCGATATTAAAGAGGCAAAGATTCTGGGCAGCCAACGGCTGAAAAACGTTTCGCTGGTAGCTCAACCATGCGAGTCCATTGTGGGGTTGCCGAAATTACTTACATACTCTCGAAAGGACGCAAGAGGGGAGTACGCTTGGTTCAGGGTTGGCGGGTGATGCAGCCGTAAGACTAAAGGATGCAAGTGGTAACACTGGGCACTCTGTGTGTTTGCGGTGATAAGGAAGACTGGATCCACATCCTCTTAATTGCTGCTGCAACCGAAACATGAGCAAAAAAAATGGATGGGAAATGGGAAAATTACTACTTTCCTAAACAGGAAACGTAACGCTCGCCCAAACATTTTAGTGATAAAAGATTCTAAATTTTTAGAAAAGAATTAGAACATTTTTTTAGAAAGCGTCCGGACCATTAGGAGAACTGAAATTGGGAGTGATAAAAACACGCACTGGTTAGCTTGAGCGGAGCCTAGACTGGAGAGAAATAATAAAGTCAATAAGCTAACAATATAGTTACGTAATTTTTATTGTTAAGTTTAGTAAACCAGTCAGTAAACCAGAAAAAGTCCATAAGTCGTAGGTCAATTGGTAATAACTGGCCAAGTTACAATAAATAAAATAAAAACATGGCATATAATAAGCACATTGGGGGTGAAGGGAAAAGGGCGAGATCGAAAAATGTAAGGCAGAGGCCGTTGGTGCGGACGATCTTCGTGGTGGCGCCGTTGATTTCAGTGCTGAGGAGGGCCCAAGCACTGGAAAGGAGACGGCGGGACGCCCAGCGCCAAGAAAATTAAATAGCTAAAATAAAATGGGTCGGATAGATAGAATTTACTGCGGGCTATCTGACGGCAAGTTTTCCCCTTCAGGGGTTTTTTCTGAGCCGTACCTTGGTGGTCTCTTTTCCGCGGCTTTATGCGATGAAAGAGGACCATTGGGGGTTGAAAACAGAAATCGAAAGATTAGGAACGCGAAAGCGATGTAGGTATTGTATGGCTTAAAGGCACTGTTCTGTCGAGACCATCCTGCAGCAGGTAGCAAACACGTCCGCTCGGCTCGACGTCTGGAGTGAGCAGTAATACGACGTCTGGAGTGAGCAGCTGATACAGTAATTTAATATGTTGCGAAATTAAAAAACAAAATATGCTCTTTCATTCGATGTATTTATTAAGTTTATTACAATTTTTAAATATTTTTTTTTACTTTTTTTAAAATTTCTTCCTTAACACAATTTAAAAACTCTAAGAAAAAAACCTTTGGATTCTCTTACGTGTTCTACAGATTGCCGTTTAAACGCATGGGCGAACCCGGTGGCCGCTGGGGGCATCAAAATATTAAAAACACGCCGTTCAAGAATTATATACTATATTTATTTATTGGAAAAAATATCAAGTTCACTGCTTCATGGTAATAAGTTCTAATATTGGAGTCAAGTTATTTATCTCATTGGTCAATGCGTTAACTTGCGCCTCGCTCTGAAATAAATGCCAGCCCAACTGACTTCAAACAAGCGCGAGTGCTCAGATCTCTTATCTCAGCTTCGACGGGAGTTATCGCTGGAAGTGTCACTTCTCGTGGGGAGGGGAGGTGTAGTATGAGTTCGGAGCAGGTAGCGCCTTTGGCGAACGGGCAAGCGGAAACCTTCGTGATCGGGTTGAGGAACGCATCGTATATCGTGGACTCGATGACAAATTCCCAGTGAAGGGGAGGATGTGAATTGGGCGCAACAAACGCGGTGGTGTTTCATAAGAAGTTGCGGTTTTAATTGTTGGATTGGCATTTACAGAGGAGTTGGCATTAAGTGGAGAAGATCGTAAAGTACACCAGTCGTGTAATCAAACCATAAATCACTCATCGGAGCTATCGTCGACCCAACTGAGCAAGCCCCCCACCCCCCAAGAAACGAATTGCGATTCACTGGCCAATGAGCAATTTTTAAAACTATTATTTTTTCGTGTCCTATCTCGAAATTTGGCAGATAGATACAAGTGTAGGAACACGATTGTTTTGAAAATTAACTGTTGGCCTAATGTGAAAATGTGTATTATAAAAATTATAAAAATATAAAACCTTTATGCACATTATTCCTCATAATATGGCCTATGTTAACAAACTTTACTCTTGTCCGTCATTTGCTCTACATCGGCCTGAAGACATTAATAACTGAAGTATTTCGTAAGTTACCACCAAAAGTAGGTAATACTAATAAAGTAGTTCCAAATAGTTAATTTCCTAAATTTTTAATTACATAAACACTGTATTTTCTCATAACAGCACCCTCAGATTTTTGGATGAACATTTCAGGAAACTTAGTAACTTTTGGTAAACTGGTCTTCACATAGTAAGGTTCAAAAACAGCTAATTTACAATTTCCTTTCTCAGCAAATTCTAAGAAAATTGCAGCCGAGGTATTATTGAAAAATTATAAATTTTGTTACACTTCCTTATTAGTATCCCCTCCATTTCATATAGAGAATTTGTGAAAATAAAAGGGGGGGGGGAGGCTTGTACTTGAGAAAATGCGGTAACTAAATGAGTAAAGAAGAAAAATAATCTAATTTCTGAATATCTTTCCTCGTTTAACCTTGAGTACTCTTACTACTGGTCATAACTCATTAACACCCTGAATCTTAATTTGAGGACATGTATTTCTGGCCAACTCAAATTTGCTTTTTTTTCCACTAATTTCCGAATTTTATTTCTTCAGTAGATGCAGCCATTCTAATTTTTTTTTTTTACTATAATTTTTTGTCTCTGCCAAACTGAATTATAGCATTGTAAGATTGTACAAGTGCTTATTAGAGCACCATTAATAAATAAATGATATTTTGCACAAACAATGGATTTTTGTTTTCTGTGATCACTAGGTCAAGCATTATAAACAATGTTTCCTATATTTGTAGTTATATTACGAAACCTTGTTTCATCTCTCGACTTGAAGGTAAATGAAACAAAGCACCATCTTCCTGTGAAGTCTAGCAATATGTCATCACTATGAAAAAACATTTCACGGTGAGTCAGTTTTTCAAATGTCTTGAGAAAAGACCTGCTTCAAGCATGCGTAAAATCTGGTGCGTAAAATAGTATGCGTAAAATCTCACTTGGATAAAATCACATAAAAACTACATTTTTGCACTTTATAGATGTTTCAGAAAATGAAAGATTTTATTTTTTTAATATCTCACTGATTACCAACCAATGGCAGATTTACAGTCAGAGTAAAATGCATGGAACCTGCCTTTAAAAGCAATTCAAATGACCAGGAATTAGATCAAAGGATAGCAAAAGGCGAGGAATGGAACTATTAACACACATGATGAAACATAATACGTAATTTATTAGAAGCATTCTTGTATTTCTTTCTAAAAATGAATGAAAAAGTAATATTCCTTGTAATATTTAAATAAAACAGATTACATCATAAAGGATTGCTATTAGATACAAAATACATGGCAGGAATGTTTTAAAACCATTTATAACAGCTCAGTTTGGAATGAGCATTCCCTAACAACTAAAATACTACAGGCTAAAAAAGAAACAATACTTGTTATGTTATGTTGAATTCTGCCAAGAGCAATATTTAGGGATTATGAAATAAACTTGAATGCATATGTAACAGAGGCAAAAGAAATACAGATTCCTAATGAATAGAACATTGACAATTTGACATTCCTTAGAAATATGTGAATGTGATGTTGAACACACTTCCATTAAAAGGCAATATTTTTGTGATGATACACTAACTTTAAGTGTGCTACAAATCACTGTATCTGAAAATGAATGTCACCTGAATTTTCAGAACAAACTAAATACAGTAAATGTAACCCAAATATATATGTTATAGATAATTCTTGCTGCACTACCTCACAAAAAAATCTCTAATTAAAACATTTACGTTAAGGCCACAATTAATATTAAATTCAGGTTCCTCTGAATACCCTTTTTTGTGATTACACATGTAAAACTTATTATCTCAGAACCTTTTGCAGTATTGAAACAAAGGACAATACAGATATTCAAAATACTTATGATATAATTAAGACCTTTCCTTCACCATACAGAACCCTTAAAATGCTAATTTATATAAATTTCTTACATGAAGCAAAGTAAGCAACGATAATTAGGAAAAATAGCAGAAGAGTTCTTTGAATAACAAAATGTTTTTTTTTTTTTTTTTGTTTTTTGGTAGCAAAGTAATTTTGACATCTAGCTCTTGTACACAATAAAACAAAATGTACAAAACCTAAAGTTGTTAGGGAATATTTATATATACACACAGAAGTTATGCTTGGATAGAAAAGCTGATTGACCAGGATCAACTTTATTACTTCAACCACACATAACCATTTTCACAAATTCTTCATAATTTACATTTCCTTGGGAATCTTCTTGCCCAGACAATAACTGTTCCACTTCTTCATCTGTCAATTTCTCACCTGCAAAAAATACAAGACCATCATGGAAATATTTTTAAAAAATATCTCAAAGTAGAACAAAGAAACAAATTTAAAACTTTTTAGGGGAAAATATGTCACTAAATATTTAATTAAAAATGCTAGTTTAGAATAAGAAATAAAGATCAATGCTAACCTATGAAATGGGCATATATTTCAACATATATTAGGTGGTACAAAAATTAAAATAAGCCATTCATGTCAGTTACAAGAAAACTGAAGAAAAGCATAAGCAGACCAAGCTCCTCCCAAGGGCTGGATAAAGGCCTCCAATAATTTTGAAGATATTTCATACAAGAACATACATTTGTGAACTTATTTTGAACTATTTTATTCATAATAAAAAAAAAGGATACATATATAATCTACATGTATAACTAGTGGGGCTATTGAAAACCACATACTTTCTCGCATTGTTTCTAAATGCTCTGCAATATTATACCACATAAACCGGCAAAACAGTTTTCAAGCAGAAAATAATTTTTCCGCTCCGACACTCGAACTCAAATACTCCGAGTTAACGTGCAGACACTCGTACCACTACGCCACAGAAGCGCCACATGGGTCGACTCGGGCAAAGGCATAAAAAGGTGAATGCCCTATTCATTAAGAAAAACTTCAACCATGAAGATATGCGTTATTAACTCCCAAAGCCTGTAGTCCGGTCAGATCAACCAGGGAATATCAATTTCGAAGAAAATCAACTAAACTGTTTAGGCGCTAGCATTGACCACAGACGACGTTTTGGGAGTAGCAATTCGCATTTCCTGTTTTAAAAGCAGCTCCGCACGTTTCGGAAAGAAAGCTCCCTGTTCTGACAGCAGTCCCGTGGTAGTCACGGAGACGGGCGCGAACGGTATGCACCAGATGCGCGGGGCATGGGCTATTTTTAGCAGCCACCTGCTGCCTCTGGAAGTCGCGCTCGCACATGCCCACGCTCACCCATATAGTTAAAGAGTGCACTCAATTATGCGACAAACTCACTTTAGTTCAATTACCCATAATTGGAAAATCATATTTTAAATTCACCCATAGTTTTATATCCCAATTTCATTAACATTTGCGTGCATTAATAATAAGAATATGGGCGGATTTTCTCTTTAGAACAATGTCTAAGTATCTACATTAATTTTACGTAATGATGAAAGGAAATCGCTAATTTTTATATGCCTTTTCGTAGTTTTCGTCGATCAAAACTAAGTCTTTTTACCTTCGGCCATTTTAAAGCATTTTTCATGATTTCGTCGATTTTAATATCTTCAAACAATATTATGCTTCAAACAATATATAGCTTCAAACTATTTTATGCAACAAATATTCTCCACAGAATTCCTGAGTATCCGTTTCGATTTCTTCGCTCAGAAATTGTAATGTCAGCCACTATGGGTATGTAATCTCAGGTCCCTTTGAAGCATATCAGCGCCATTGTCAGTTTGCCCGATTGCAAGATAATTAAAGACAGATTTCCTGGTAAAAAAACAAAAACAGTCCAAACCAAAAGTTTGCAAGCAGAGTTTACTTTAACAATAGAAACAAGCCTGAATTACATCACTAACATATCCAACACTTTAGTTTTTCAATTGAAGTGTTGTTTATCTAATTTTTCACGCCTTTGTCTTCTGCTTACAGGGCATTTTAAAAACATTTTAAGGGCACTTCATTGATCATTTTTGACAATGTCTTATGTCACCAAAATTCACTCCCTAATCTTGACAATGTCCTAATCTCGAAAGCGGGCCTTTCACAACAAAAAATACTGATTTCTCTTTATGGAATTGTTCGTTTCAAATTCCATACAAAGAGCTCAGACAGTTGGCACTGTCGGCGAGCAACAGCGATTAATTCCTTTGCTCCACTTGCTGAGCGCTAAACATGGAGTTGCACAGCACTTTCATCACACATTGGAGCGTAAAAGAACACCGCTGCACTGTCGAATCAGCGCTCTCGTGTCGCAAGCTTTCACTTTCATTAATTTGCAACAAATGTCTAATCCATTCCAATATCGCAAGACGTTGAAGGTTTTGATAACTGGTTAATTTGGATCCGGATTGCATGTAATATGATACCATATAAATACTAACGTCAAGATACTACAGCGCAATAACTAACCTATTTGTGGCAATACACTTTGAAGTATTGCAGTTTTCGAGCATGCCTTACTTACACAAGACAAGTGGAAAATCTTGCTATGAATTGCTGAAGTAATGGGACAAGCGTTTGGTTCAAGAGTCCTCCTTAGATAAGACTTAGCGTGCACTTTCAGACAACAATGCACTGAATTCATTTGCGTAAGTGCTATTTTCATGTATGCTTTTAAATTTTCAAAAATTGAAGAAATGCGGTGGACTCGCTCAACATTTTGAGTCTTAAGATTGCTGCCTTTAAAATACTGTAATTAACACTTTTATTTCACGGAAATCGTTGAAAGAAATGAAACGGTAACATTGTAATTTTGTTTTAAAAGATTCTTTGGTTTGATAAATACTGCATTAAGCACCAATTCTGGTTTTTCTTATCGTGAAATTCCTTCGCATCGAATCTTATCTTTGCTTTGCTTATGCTCCAAGATAAGCGATTTTCTGTACACTAATTTGAAAACTTACTTTTCTGTAAACTGACATACAACGCGATAGAAGTTGTTTTTGTACATTTGGGAACACTTTTTCAGTAAAAAGGCTCCATAATTTTTTCTATCGAAAAATCGGTTTTTTGTTGCAACATTACAATACTTTCTCTATTCTGTATATGAAGTATGCGAGAAAGAAAAAAATCTACGCCCAGTCTTCCTGAACCATAATGTACGTGACTCATCGCGTACCTTGGGTTATCTTCTAGCCGATCTGCCTTAACGAGAAAACTCTTTCAAGGTACCTCCCGATAAGGAAAGCTTTCAACACAAGATATCCTCAGGAATTCCCAGAATTGATGTGGCTGGAGAGCACTAGGGCAGGTTAGTGAGCGGTATAATATAGGCACACAATGACCAAATTACCACAACGGAGATTTGTTTACTTTCTGGTATACTACTTATATACGTAGCATAACGCAATATAATGGGGCAAAAGATCGACGTAGAAATTTTGACGAAAATACTAGTTTTGACGAGCCTGATACAGAGGAAGTATATTTTATTTCATTTTTTTAAACGTCAACCTAGTGCCTAAACCGTGCACAGTTTCCTCGAAATTGAATACTGTTCGATTGATTCGGCCAACTTTTCTGCCCTTAAACTGATATTTTCATTTTGGGGCACCGTACTTGAAGCTCGACATTTTCAAAATAATGGTACAAAATCACGAGTAGAGATTTTGAAAAATATACTAGTTTTGTTGAGTCTGATACCGACAAACAGACTGACAAATTTTGGTAAACCTGCAAGGAAGAGACTTCTGCAAACTATTATCCAACATATACGTACAAATAAACCAAATAAACTTATTGAAGCTATTTCACTTTCCGCTATTTGGTACCTTCCGGGTGACTTTGTGAGGACTGCTGGAAGGATGAACGGAATTGGATAACGTGACATTACATTGTAAACGAATTGAATAGTGAGCATTAAATTACGTAATTTGATTTTACAATGAACATCTTAACAGATGCGAGACAACAGACAAATGAGTCATATCGCGAACAACTTGTCTGTTACTTCAATTTCTGCCCAAATAATATAAGACAGCACATCCAGAAAAGGAGCAAACATTTGTGTTATCGAGGGTTTGTGTCATTATTTGACATAATAATGTGGACGTGCGCTGACGATAGCGTAAGTCTCATTTTCGGAATTTGCAAAAGGGCATTTTTTTCGGCGTCTCTGCAACTACAACGCTGATCTTTTGTTAAATGAAAACAGAGATAACGAGTTCCTAAAAAAATATCATGTAAAACTTTTTAAAAAATGAAAGCGTCTCCAAACCCCGGAAGCCGTTGAGCGCTTTGCGCTTTCGGAATAATCCTCCATTAATATTTCAATGCCATATCCGTCAGTTGTCAAGAGGACTGCCGAGTAGCATCTCCGCGTACGCGCCTCCTACTATGCCCCCTTGCGTTTCAGCCACCAGAATTGGGAAGGAATTAGGATTGGGGTAGGGTTTAGGAGACTTCACAGGGGTTGGACGAGCCCCCGTGAAGAATGCAAACTCGTTTTGTCGAAACAAATTTCACATGATGTTCTACGAGGATTCTAATCGAACCCGGAACATCAGTGGTGAAAGACAAGCGACTTTACCACTGAGCCACGACAGCATACCTGCACCTGCAACTGTTATGTTACATTATCGGTACGGTCAATAAAATGGTACATTCAACTACGTTACAGCCGGGAAGCATGTGTTACAGTTACTATTTAAGGGATGAAAGGCCATACATTTATAACCTCATTTTTCTGCATTCTTAAGACGATATATTTATTTGGCAAACTTACGTGCGAAAAAAATGGTATTTATGGAGCGAGTGTTCCAGCACCGAAAAAATGCCATACAACACCATGTTGAAACAGTTACCTACAAACCGCGTAGAACAAATAATATTCAGTTACGGAAGGTTGCAATTCCGATGACTCATCGTGGGGCGGAAACGGGTGCGGCGCGGGCGCGGTGCAGAAGCGGTGGCGGTGGCAGTGGCAGAAGGCTTTCTTCTCGGCTAGACGAAGAGCGCCGCACCACATGCCCACGCAAGGACCGAGACTCGCGCAGGTGCGGGGGAAGTTTAGGGGGATGACGCAACGCCGCATCGGCCTCCCGCGCGCAGCCCATCCGCGAGGACATCCAGTAGCTCTGTCACTCGTGCGGCGCGCCGCCCAACCCGGCTATTCCCAGGCGGTGACGCGGAAAGGTGGCTCTCGCCGGTGACAGACCTGCAGTAGCTACACCGGTCGCCCTCTCATTTCGCGAGGCGACGGCGAAATAAAGCAATGCACGCGGTACCTTACGGTTGTGGATCCCAAGCTGGCTTCTATTAGGAACGCTAATAGAGAGCAAAGGCAAATACGGTGAAATATTTTCGAAGATCGGCAATGTTACGTCAGGGGTTCCACAAGGGAATGCATTAGGGCTTTTTTCATAACTTTTAAATTATCTTCTAGATAACATACGTTCAAAAGTAAGATTTGCAGGCAATTGTGTGTTATACGAGTAATTAAATAAAAGGACGATGAAAATATGTTGCAACAGGATTTAGAACACTTGCGATATTACGCTGAAATACATGGTCTGGAAATTAACGGATCGAAAAGTAAAATAATTACATTTGGCCAGGGTCGTAATTACGCTGTAACGGATTACTATTTGGGTAACGATTTCATTCCGCAAATCGATGGCTGAGAACCAGATTTTTCGAAGTCCAATTTTATAACAAAATGAAATTTATGTTTAATGGAACTGTCTACATGTTTGCATCATTTTTTTTAAATATTCCACATCATTAGCACGCAACAAACTCATTCCATACCAACCCATTCCATACTTACCTACTATATTCAAGAACTTTAAATGGCTCTCCTAAAAAATTTAGTAAAATGACTTAGAACAGTATGCTTCACAGCCATTGAAATATCGTTTAGACATTAAAGAAATTTACAATAAATGCGAAAGAATTGGGGTATCCATCATTATCCGTTCTATCATGTCGAATCAAGAACGACTTTGCGCTTTACACCTCGTACAAATCGTGCGAAGCCAATCGACATGGTAGGAAATTCATAATAGAATACAGAAACCAACGTGTATATCGGCAGAGGATCACAAAATTCGGACAAACAAGCAGAGAATAAATGTAGACAAATTATCATTCTTCAACTTAACTATAAGTGATTGTTATAGTTTGCCGGCAAGAATTTTCAAAACTATTCCTGGCAATGTCCACAGTCTTCGAAATAGGTGGGAATTATTTTAGTGCCAATAAAGTACGCAAGATTAGACTTATACAGTATGTTAAAACTTAAGCAATTGAAAGTAAGGTGCATTTTAGTGACTTGCAACAGAATGCAGCGCTGTTATAGCTGATTAGTGTAATGTAGTGCCGCCATGAATAATGATTAAATTTATTATTAGGAAGCGGAATTTGATCGCCAAAAATGATCAATGAAATGCTCTTAAATGTTTTTATAATACCCTAAATGCAAAGAAAAATGAACCCAATGAAAATTTGACCAAAACCACTGCAAATTAATAACTCAAGCTATTGGAAATGTTACTGCTCTAAAAGAGGATTCTTTCTATGGTTCACGTGAACTCGGCTGGCAAACGTTTCGTTTGGACTGTACTTTTACCGGGAAAATTCGGTCTTTATCTCGAAATCTGCCAAACTGACAATGGAGCTGATATGCGTCCAAGGAACCTTAGATTACAACGGCTAACATCACAATTTCTGGGCGAAGAAATCGAATAGGCTACTTACAAATTCTACTTTTGTTGCATCTCGAGTATATTATTTGAAGCAAGTACCATTAAAATTATATTAAAATCTATGAAATCAACGAAAAATGTTTCAAAAATGACTGGGGTAAAATGAAGGTAAAAAATAATTAGTCGAAATCGACGCAAAATTCGTCATATAAAAAAAAGGGTCATTTCCTTTTGATATAACATAAAATTATGTATATACAGAAAATTTCAATTCCCAGAAGGAATGTTCGGAATCACTTAAAAATTGGTGGATGTGTAGAACAGTGTATCCTTAAGAAGTGATCAAATTTGCCTAGAGATGGCTTGCACGTTGGCCTACCAGCGCCCTCCTTTGTCTGACAGGCCAGGTCATGTTACGCCACACTCCGTCGGTGTAAAGCCGTCAAACTATGTCGAAACTTGCATGTGCCGGTACACCTCTTCGACGCCAATGCGCGTAATATAAGCATGTCAGCAAGTTCGAACAGGGCAGAATGATCAGTCTCCGGGAAGCGGTTTTGTCGTACCGTGACCTCGCCGTTCAAACGGGGCGCACTGCAACGACAGTGATTGTGTGTGTAACTAGCTGATAGAGGAGGGTCGTACACGGCGACGATTAAGAAAGTGGCAAAACAAAGGCTCTCAACTTCTCCGAACGAAAGCCGATCCTCCGGAGGGACCTCAGACGTATCGTACCAGTTGTGTAGCTCTCTGCTATTCGCGAACTAGTAATCTAATGATTTAGATGCCAATACTTCTATAGT
Organism: Gryllus bimaculatus; assembly: GCA_017312745.1. Taxonomy (NCBI): domain Eukaryota; kingdom Metazoa; phylum Arthropoda; class Insecta; order Orthoptera; family Gryllidae; genus Gryllus; species Gryllus bimaculatus. The sequence goes on along the minus strand of BOPP01000070.1, from coordinate 5,826,167 downwards.
GTGTGAACTAGAGGCTTGACGTGGAATAGAAATCGATGACTTGTGGATGTAGGCAATAATAGATTACCAAAGTTTCTCCATTTCTGTGTTTGTGCAATGATCTTGTTAGAGAGACAAAATGCGCTCTGGCAATGATTCTCCTTTAATAAAAATAAGTTTTCGATTGAATTTACCTCACCTGATATATTTTAAATAAGAACTTGTTAGTGAAAATCGTCACAAGGGGAGAACTGTCCACATAAAATACAGTAGCTTTGAGTTTAGAATAGCATCAGAGTTTATTATTGATACTTGCTCTCATAAACATTTATTTGGATAATTCATTTAGAAAGTAGTAAGTTTAATAGTATTTAGGAATTATCTTTGATACTAAGGAATGCAGAAAGTTTTCCTTTAGTGCGAAAATGCAGAAGATATTGACAATACCGCGGGTCTCGCAGACCCCATTGTACTAATTAAGGGATAACAATCGAAAGTCACACTTTTAAACCGTCACTGTTAACATATTCCTCCGCACTTTGTACCGTTATACTTCTTTGTACTTTGAGTCATGTGGATGATGCCCATATTTTTTTCTACTGGCACGCAATAGCAGGTTATTTTCCTCTGAAATAATCTCCTTCCTACCCTTGTTGCCACCAACTCGGAATTAATAAAATAAATCTGAAGGGAATAAAGCATTATACAAGCTGAGCGCTTCTGATCTGCATTTATAACGCCCAACATCAAAACTTCATCTCATTAAAAGTATCCAGACAGTATAGGTATAGAACTGAAAAATCTTAGTTCAGAACTGATATCTCCTAGAATTCGCGTTAGAGAGCCCGCGAAAAATCATGCAGTGCGTGTGACAATGACAGTAAAGCACAAAACTATCTCTGCCGAGACCCAACATTCAACAAAGAAGAATGTTACATCATATAATTTGAAATTTTAGTAACCTCTCGTTAGCACGAATTCTGCCGCAACACGAACAAAACTTCGGTCCCGGCAAGGGAATACGAACATTCGTAATACTCGAATTACAGGAACTCCTATAATTTCGGTCCCTCGGAATTCGTGATAATGAAGGTTTACCGTCACAATGGAAATGCTCGTTAAAACCTACGAGATCGAAAATAAAATACTTTTTCAATAATTATCCTATTTTTCACGAACAGGATCCCAACGACAGAATTTGCAAGCATTGGAAGAAAAAACACAACCCTTTGACAAGCACGTTTCAGCTCGCAACATCTGTTCTTCCTTTTAAACAGGGGATGAATTACGCTTGATCAGTTGAACGTGGTTGTTTAAGTAGCAACGAAGCTCCCGATTGGCTACTCGCGCGTCCCAGTTGATCGAGTCTCCGTTTTCATCAGAGTACTGTCTTCGGGTAGGAGGAGGAAAATTCACCACGTTATTAAGGACATTCAAAACCTGTCTTTCTAAGAAAAAATCGACAGCATTTCAACTATCTACGAAGTAAATATGATTAAGCGAAATGAAATTTCAAATATCTGATATTCGATATTAAGGGCTTTTGAGCTCCCGTTCCCAGAAGTCTTACATTAAATGGCAGTGCAATAAGGAACCGGTTATGCCAATGTTTAATTGACACAAACAATGCCTTTTCCTCGACTAAAAGCAAACCAAATAGAATCATTAATAAAATGGAAATAACTGGAGATGGGGTTTGCATTAGAAAGAAAACTTGCTAAATTAAAAATATTAGTTTTGTAACATTTCTCTTAAAGCTTTTTTAACTTATTTTCTTATTGCAACCATGTGGCTGGAGAAATGGACTACACTCACTTAAAACTATGTGTACAATAATATTTGTAATTTAACCCTGTCTTTGATTGCAATATGAAATATTTAAAAATTAAATACCCTCTGCTCTCATAATATGACGTGTGCCACCGTCTCTTCCAATGCATATGTGAGGGAGGAACCCTTTTATGGCTTCCTGTTTCCTGACCAGTTGAGCTCTTAGTAGTGGCTCGTTGCCTTCCACTATATCAATGATGGTATCAGTGATCATAAGAAGTGAATATTGATGTCAAGATATATCTGATGCGATACCTGTCGGTATGAGAATCATCACAATCGCACAAAGAAAATTTACGCCTTACTAGAGACTTGACACAATGCCTTCAGCTCTGCATACTTTGACATATATGTACACCACCAATTCTGTACATTGTATGTCGTGTACTCTTGACTACTCATTCTTCCCCATTCCCCTACCACATAAAAATTGGCACATGGTACCAAATCACTTGTGCACTTTGAATTTACTTACAGTAGTAGACACTCAAGCAATCAAGTCCAATGAAAGGATATTTATCAATATCTAGAGACACACCATGTTGTTATTCTGAACATTTACTGCAATTATTGGGAAGTTTCCTGGTAAAAAAATTAATAATAATAATAATAATAATAATAATAATAATAATAATAATGTGGTCCTTGGAAATACATTTTGCACCTAATTATACTGACTTGTCTTCTCACAACACTTTTTCCAATTTCAACAACTCTTCTCAATTCCGAGTTACAGCAAATTTATTCCCTACTCCCACTACTACTATTCATTCAAATTTCTTGTGCTTGCCACTAAATAGAAGATCTAATTCAAATGTACATACAAGTGCCTTCCACTTCATGCCTCAAACAATGCATTTCAACAGCTCCTACAGCAACATTCCATTTATTATTAACATTAATTTCCATTCTGCAAACTATCTATTCATTCTTTCATCTTTCTTTTAACAGGTCAATAAGCAAAATTTTCTCTAAAATTTAATAAGCAAAGATCAATAAAGCAGTGTTCAATTACTGTAGAAGCCCGTTACAAGGGCCCTTTTCAGAGGTGAGAGCACTAAGGAGGAAATGCTAATTTAAGTTCATTATTCTTGTATTAGGTTATACTATATTTTTCTGTTCATCATTTGACCTATGTCAAGAGCTTATGATATTCACATCAACTTCCTCCACAGGGCCATCACTTCAAAAACTTAACTCCATGTTCAGATGTCACCTTCCATGCAAATAGTAGTTTACCAGACGAACAATACCAATTTACAATGATGGTGAAAAACTCTACAAAATAAACAAGGTGTTTAGATTATGAGCCTTACATCTTGCCAAATGCTGCACAGTTCACTTTTTTGCTTCCTTAAACTTGATCCGGATAATAGTATGAATGAGCTCTTGATAGAATTCACACATTAGCATCTTCTGCAAAATCATTCACAGGAAGTGGGAACATATTTCACTTTCACACTTTTCCAAAGGGCATTTCCACAGATAGAAATCCCTAGCATTTGTCAAGGATGCCTGAGAATAAAAATCACAAGTCTCCTCGCAGTTCATTTTCACAGGACATATCAATTTCTGACGTACTCGTGGGGAGAGGGAGCAATCCTATGGATTCATTATTCTGTCTATAAGCAAGGCACTTCCACTCTTATGTGCAGAAAGAAAACGCCCATAATTTATACATTATTAGAGGCAGCCTATATTGCCTCTTACAAGCCGTATAAGCTCTTCTTAATCTAGGTTATCACTAGCTCTAATAACAGAGTTCTACTACAATTTCATAATCCAAAAACAGAGTGAGCTTATACTTATCACTCGTAAATCCTCTGAAAAGATTTAGACTATAAAAAATTGATATTTATATTATTACCATTATCTTCAGGGAACTATCTTTAGAAACTTCTCACTCATCAGCTTGTCTGTAGTTCATATTTAATTGGAACAAATCTCTAAACTAAAAACTAACTTCACCAAGAAGTAATTACGTAAGAGAGATGCTTTTTACTACATTTTCTACTATCACTTTCCTTCTCTACTACCTTTCATTTCCAAATTTTCTACAATCCATTTAAAAAACTACTTAAATAAAGCAAGGAATCTTACCAAGAGTAGTGAGGAGATGTCGAAGCTCAGCTGATGAAATGTAACCATTTCCATCCTTATCAAAATGCCGCAGACCTTCAATGAAGTCATCTGCAGTGTCTGATGTACGTGTTTTAGAGATGGCTTGATAAATTGGAAGAAATACTTCAAAACTTATTCTCTCATCTGAAAATATATATTAACATACAGAAATCAGCTAATCTCTCAAATTTTACAAGACATTTCGCTCAAAATGTTTGCAAGTTATGATTTCAGAATTTTTCAACATGGAATAAATCCCCAAATGGCATAGCAAGAATGTTCTGAAAAGAGCATTTTTAACCCTTTCAAAGCATTCCCAGAATTAATAATTTAGTGAGGTGGCAATATACAATTAATTCCACCTCAACATGAATTTATTATCAAATGAAAAGATCCAAACAGCTTCTTTATGTCCTCACTAACATTCTCATAAAAAAGCTGGAAAGATGAGTGAATTTTTGTGACTTTTTTTGGTAGAAGAAAGGGTTTCATGGGAAACTATCAAGATTTATTTGAAATTGTATTTATCTTCATCCGTAAATTATGATATAAATCTTATAAACTTTATTGAAGATGCAGAATATATTTCAAGTACCTGGTTTGTGTTGATGCGTGAATTTCTTCACATCAGATTCCGTAGGATTCTGGCCAAGAGCTCTCAAAACATCACCAATTTGATTGACATGAATTTTCTGATCACCACGTGAATCAAAAAGTTGGAAAGCTTCCTGGAATTCTGTTCACACAAGAATACAAATTCACAACAGTACATAAAAGTGTCACAAAAAATAAGTGACTAACAAAATTTAACTACCTAAACTGAACTATCAGCATTACACACAAACATCTCGCTTCATACAATTTTAAATATCTGCATAAATCAGTATTGATCACAAATCGTAAAACCTGTCTGATATATCAATAAATCCATATAATTCCTCTAAATATTAGTCAGAAAACTTCCAAAACAACACAACCCCCTAAGAAATTCTTAGGACAATGCAAATAAATTATAACAGCAGGAGTTATGCTAGTATAGCTTGCAATAAATACAACATTCACCAGCCCATTATAACAAAAATTATGAATTAAAAGCTAACAATTTTGGAAAAATAGTCTCAAATATTAATGGAAACAAATTGCACTATCAATATGACACACAAACTTGTTTCACACCATTTTGAATAGCTGCATAAATCTGTATTGTTCACAAATCGTAAAATAATCAAATCTACCTTCCACCGAAGACATCATTTTGGAAGGAGGCTCGTATCCGTACATGATAGCGACTGTGTAAGCTCACAGATTGAAGGAAAAGACACGCCCCTTGCACTCGCCCGGCGATCCGCTAAAGTACTGAACCGATGTAGCAAATGTTCGTCCACAAAAAGCAAACGGAGAAAACACGTTATTTTACTTTCAATCTATGTCCTAATAAGGCGAAGTTTGGATCGGGGCGTGCCTCGTACCGCTGAGTCATAACCATACAAGCTGACCTCTTTTTCACTTACCGGCCAACTGGTCTTCCGAATACGATGCCTGCAAAAACCCAATTTATTACATCAATCAAACCATTTTAGACTACACATGCATCACAAAAATTGGCGCTAGGCGCATGCAGATGTAATATTTACCATTTTTCTTGTCACGTCTGCTACCACGCTTGTCTTTCCTGCTTGCTTTGGTCTGCTATGGCTATGGCCAGAAGATTCACAATGATGAACTTATTAGTAGATGTGAAGAGCTCACGAGTTTCAAACTGTCAGTTGAAGTTTGCAGCACATTCACGTTGTTTGCTTCTCTCCTTACTAGATTGCAGCACACCCTAATAGCACAGAGCTCATATAGAGTTTTTTATACTACTGGAGACAACATATATTTGCGAAACGTGACACTAGAGTGCGTCATCACCTGCAGAGTGAATATTTCTTCCTAGCACACTAGAAATACCACTAGGAAATAAAATACATTAAAATAGTTGCCTTAAATAATCTGCTGCTGTTTGTCCGCCCGCCTATCACTCTCTGCCAGATCATGAAAAACTCCCATATTGTTCCATTAGGCCAGTAGAAATCCCAATCAGAAATAATTGCGACAAAAGCTTTTGTTTCATTGGCTTCATTTGTGGCCCAATATGACTATCGTAGGTATTTCGGATGTTTTACGGTTATATCTCGTAAAGGACTCACAATATCCAAAATAAAAGTTGTAGGGCATTAAACTCTGTTTTGAATGAGAACAGAATCATATTTTTTAAACATATATTCCCGTACTAGTGTTAATCGAAATTAGACAAATTTTACATATTATGAAAAAATTCCATTTTAACTTCTGTTTATTGGTAATATCTAGACCAACCCATCTATCAATACAGTGGTCTAGACAAAAGTTATAGAGTAATAAATTTTGCGTCTAATGAGAACAAACAGACGCGGATCCACGGTGACGGAAATTCCCCACCCCTATAAAAATTTTCAGTAGTAACTTAATTTTAACTTTTCACGAAATGTTCAAGTAAAAATATTTTCGAGTAATCATTAAAACGAATGAAGCCGTATGGCAGCATGAGCTGAGTGTAGTCTGCGACATTTTACAAAATCTGTAATATGACATACTCGACCAAAATTTAGAACTTTCCCTCCAAAAATTTGTCTCTGAATCCGCCCCTGGAACATCAGTTATTTTTTAAGACCACTCGTTTCCGTACAATTACACCTTACAGTTAGGCAATTTCTCATTATCAATGAAGACCGTTAAAACTGCAGTGTTTCAATAAGTGTATTTTACACTTTATTTAACATACTAGTGTAGCAATTCATTGTACTAATCTTGAACTTCGTAAATAATCATACAGAAATACATTAATATATTAAAATAGAAAATTAAATTTTTTTTACTGTTTTAGAACCCTGGAACAAGCTTGAAAAAATTTCAAAATTTCGTCCTACAAGACAAACTAACGGTGCTACAGAATGGCATACACTTTCACGTATTAGTTTTCTATTTCCTTTGGTCTCGGCTAGCTACTCGGACTTGCCACATACTGTTGCCAGCTGCATCTATCGCCGCGCAAAGTACATTTTTTGACATTTTCTTAATTTTTCGGTTTCCTAATTGTCGAGCAGAAATGTTATTTTAAGATTATTACAGAACACAAATATTTCGTCCTAGGTGGCAATTTTCTTTGGAAAATTTGGAGCCATTTTTAAAAACTGGTGTTAAAGCGCTGCTGCAAATTCGAAATTTGAAGCTCGTTTTCACAGAAAATGTTTGTGTGTAAAAAATAGTGTTTACAAATTGCTGGAAATGTACATATCAACGGCGTGAGGAATCTATCAATAAATTTATATTTGTGTATTTAAAAAACAAACAAAAGAAATACACCGAAATGAACTTAACGTCATATTAAAAAGTGCAATTAGCACTATCCGTTTGAAATATTTGAAGAAAACAATTGGAACCGTTTTCGAGAAAATGGCTTTTGAGCGATTCTAAAAATGCGGAATTTTGAGCTAGTTTTCACAGAAAGCTGTTGAGTTTTCGAGAAACATTTTCTGACATTATTTAAAGCACATGTACTCATAAATACAATAATATGAACAAATAGCTGCTAATATACTCGTAAATATTAACGACATGAGAGACAAGTAAAAAAATACATTTTTGTAATTTTTGGAAAAACAAAAGGACAAAGCAATTTGCCGTTTACGTCATCTTATAGAGTACATTTATCACTATCCTTACGAAAAGTTCAAAGAAAAAATTGGAGTCTTATTTAGAAAATCTTCTTTTTGTAATATTTTAAAATTAATAACACAATTACACTAGGTCCTTCTTCTTGCCCTTAGTTATGCCAGAATGTTTCTTACAAGTCTTTAGCAAATTCAAGTAGCCTGCTTGAAGACGACTTCAGTATCCTTGTCAAGTGTTGATCTGCTGGAACTCTTCACCGAAGGCAGTTTTATTTTCTAGAATGAATGGTACATCTTTCCTTGCTTGCATCACCTCCATGCCATTCCATCAGTGGCGGCTCGTGGTCATGCCATTAGGGTGTGCAACGTCCTTCCCCGTCTTTCTCTCTCTCTCTCTCTCTCTCTCTCTCTCTCTCTCTCACACACACACACACACACACACACACACACACCTACACCCCCAACTTACCACCTTCACAGTAGCACGCATGAACCGTAAGCGGGTTATCAAGATTTTGCTCGTGAAGCGAGCTTAAAAATCTAGGGAGCAGGATCTTCAGGGTGCGAGAAAGGTTTGAACCCTTGACACAATAAAATCACACAGATTGCACGCAAACGAGCGTATAATTTACTCATAAACTTTTAGTGGCATATGTTAATGACAGAAACCAAGAATATAGAATCACACTTTTACAAAGAATAATCAAAACACAGATAGAAACCTTTACAACACACACTCATGTAAATGAACACATAATTTACTTCAAAATTGATACTCTGAAATAACTACTCTAATCTACACTGGGAATTCCCTTGGAAAATTACTTATATCTAAATTTGTGCTATCCTAATAACATTGCGCATGAAACCAAAAATTCAACTTACAATCTATCGCTTCAAGATATTAACTGTAAAGAACAGAATATGTGCAAGTGCACTACTCTCATGTACAATTTAAATGTGTCTGAAAATAGCGAAATAATAAATGTCCTAAGTAGAATGTTTTTAGGCAGGC
>BOPP01000070.1:5780583-5795512 GCA_017312745.1 Gryllus bimaculatus | reverse complement strand
GCCCGCGGACCATTTCCTGTCGGAAGGTCCCTTCTTTGTTCTATCTTTAGATCCCCCAGCCCTCTACCGTGCACTCGGCTGCTGCCACGCCGTGACGCTACAATACTGACTGGAATGAGATTTTTTTATTTGTAGCCATTGATGTTTATGTTCCAACAAGGTTCTTCAGTCAAGCTCTTTTCCGCCTTGTTTCATGCCTGAACTGAAAAAGACATTACATAAAACCTACAAATCTTCTGATGACACTGTCGACTATGAAATTGGATATGGCCTATAAGTCCTACATACTATCTTGCATCGAGAACACTAGCCAGACAGGCATGAAATCCTTCTGGAAGTAAACAGCTTATTTCAACAAGGATACAGATATTCCTGCCAGGATTCATTCGAGAGACACATATCATGATCAATCAAGTGAGGCAGCAGGATTATTTGCTGACTATGCATACAATGTCTTTTTAAACACAACTGGGTATGCTGAAGAACCTGATGACAACTCCTTCATAATAGATAGTACTCAACTGAATCTGACTGATGACTTTAAAGCTAAGAGTGCTTTAAATGTGAATAAAGGGGCTGGCGCTGACCTTATTCGAAATATATATCTGCGAAATTGCCAATTTATTCTATTCTACCCGATTTGGATCTTCTTGAAACAAATCTCTCCCCTCTGATGTATTTCCAGATGCATGGAAATTAAGCAGTGATACCAGTCCACAAGAAAAAGGACAAAGCTGATATTTCTATATTGAATTCCATCCTTAAGCTTTTCGAGAAACTGATACTGAAATGCATTGCTTTTATAATATGTTGGAATCTCTCGAACAGTAAACATGGCTTTAGACTGTCAAAATGAATGGTGAGCAATCTCAACATTATAAATTACTTTATAGTTGGGGATCTGGATCATGGAGGAGATGTGGACGTAGTCTATACAGACTTCACAAAAGCCATCAGTCCGGTATACCATAACTTCCTGTTGTCTAGATCATCCACTTCTGGCTTGGTTTTGGACCTATCTAAATGAAAAAAAAAAGTTTGTCTCTTTCATGGTAACAACTCGGAATATTACAATTTTCTCTTCGGTGTCCCACAGGGCACCAATCTTAGCTCTTTACTATTTAACATCTTTATCAGAGATCTACCTCAAGTTATCAAACCAGTGAAGTCTTGCGTTTTGCTGATGACGCTGAATTGTTTACTGAAATCCAAAATGAAACTCATGTCCTTATTCTGCAAATGGTCCTAACATTGCTTTTTGATTGGTACTTGCTTAATGGTATGATGATGAATATTAACAAATGCCATATTATAAGTTTGACCAGAAGAAGATGCTCTTCTTCAATTTATACACTATTGACAGCCATCCTCTGCAATCCATGAATAACATAGATCTTGGCGTGAATTTTGATGCTGAATTTGGATTTAAATTGGCCTATTGAACTGTTATATAACGCCAGAAAATGCTGGAATTCCTAATACCAGACACAAAAGATTTTCGTAAAACCCAGCGTTTCAAATTATTATTTTCCGCACCTATGAAGTCTATTTTGAAATAAGCGGTGGTAGTCTGATCAAATCCATATCGAGGCTTCATTTACAATGATTGAAAGAGTTGAAATCAGATTTCTGAGACAGGTAATTATTGACAACCCTCTATAAAGACTAGATTGCAACTATGAGAATATCCAAGTATGAATAATGAACATTCCTACACTATCAGCTAGAAGACTGTACCATGAACTCATCTTCTACAATTCATTATATCTGGGGATATGAACTGTCCAACATTCTTTCTGAAGTGTGACATTATTCTCTTCAATATAAACACATTTTCTAGTTGTGTAAATGATATCATTGGGTATGATCACTTGATTGTCCACACACATTAACATATACAAGAAATCCATCCCAACACACAACCACATACCCTTGCACTTTCTTTTCCAGGTGTGTACGTCCAGTGAACTATATATATATATTTTTAATAAAGTAAGGGGGACTAGACAACAACCTTGTCTCAGACCTTTATTTACTGTGGGTGCTGAAGAACCACTAGTAGTTAATTGGAGTACAAAAATTCACATATAAAAATTCGAATACTAAAGTCCCAAGCATCTATATTTCCCAAAAGATACAGAAGTTCTATAAAGTTATTATGAGTGATCGTAATCGTAAATATTGTACCCTATGTTGCTATCAACATGTTCTTTGTATTTCGTAACAATATTAAAAATTCTGTAGTCTGATGTTTTCACTTTTTTCTGATTTTTTGTCCGAGAGTCACATCATATTTCATGTGATACATTGTTCCTTTAATAATTAAGCTAAAAAGGTTTATAGGTTTGGATGGTATTGGCGGACAACAATCTGAAAATGATTGTGGCATCATTCTGAAGCAGTGTTTGTCCTTGCTAAACTCTGACCAACAGTGATTCCAAAGTGAGGAAGGATATCGTGGAGAAACTGCTTTCCGCCTACCTCTAACATTTATTCTGCTTATATAATTAGTCTGGAACATTATTACATATTAAATATAATATTCTTTTATATACATCAGATGAAACTGTTGCCACTCAGTACTTTGAGGTAACAAGACGGAAATCACCAGGTACTTCATCCATCACTAAATCAAAAGAGTCAAGAACACCTTCCAGCAGTACAAATGCTACATAGACCTTGTTGTCTTGCACTGTTCCATTGACTGTTATAGCTTGAACAGAACACACACTTTCTGTTGAATATCCAGAATCGACTTCTTTACCAAGTGAATGATAGTATATGAAGCCACTGATATGCAAATATGTTGCTCTTCCTGATTGTATTAATTCGCCCTGAATTTCAGATACTTTATAAAAACTATGTCACATCTGAATGATGTTTTGTCTCGAACAACTAAGAAACAATAACAAACAAAAATTGGAATGAGAACTTTCACTGATTGGAAATGACTGACATTTATTTTTATTGGAACAAATATTTTGAAACTTTTGGGCCCTTAACCTTGTACTCTTAAGACACTATGAAATCTATGCCCAGTAAGGTGAAACATCTTCGTTAACTAAAACAATTTAGAATAAGGTGAAGTAAAAATTCTTTCTTCTGTTGCACCATTTGCATAAATTTTGATTTTTCAACATTGACAACTAGTCCAGATGGCTTTGGCTTTGCAATTGGCTAATGATGTCATCTGATGTCTGGACATTTTCCGCCCAAAATACTTTAAATGAACTCAAAATTTCTGTTCTTCAAAATGGTAAGAAAGAGCCCTCACTGGCCTACTTTTTGAATTAAATAAGTTTAAATACCTACAGGCTCTTATGGAAAAACTTGCGCGCATACATTTTTTAAAGTTGTTGAAGATATACAGTGAAAGTATTTTTTTCTTTTATTCAATATGTAGTAATTTTTTTAGGAATCAGAAAGTATCTGGGCATTCTGAGGAGTAATTGATAAAAAACTACTCTGAAATTCATCGCAGAGGGGTCTCAGCGTAGGAGTTAGTTACAAATCATATTATTGTCACTGATGTTTCTCTTAGGGTACGAAATAAAACCACCCTAACTAAAAATTCTGTACCACACACAACCTCATACTATTTGACGATAATTCACTATCACTGTAAACAATGTGGACTAGCCGAAGCCAACCTAACCTCTATTAGGTATTGCCAATTTTGAAAATGAAAAATCATCCAAGAGATTAAATTTATTAGTAAACATTGTTTTTCTAGAGCAACTTTTCAATACTTCTCTTTTCACTATTAACAAATAATTATTTACATGCTCCATTCATGTTTACAAGCACCTATTGTTAATCTGAAATGAAATACAGTAGAACCCTGATATTCCGAATTAACTAGGGGTGTGGTGTGTTCAGATTATCAAAAATACATACATACACAAATACATCTATAGGATAACCAAACACTATGCAATGTAGCGTGCGATATGACAAAGTGGAAATGTTGCAACAATGGAGTACAATACGTACGTAACCACATGTACAGTATGTACATCACATGTGGTATGGAGGTCGTTCGATAAGTAACTTGGTTAGCATACTAAGAGATGACAAAAGCAACTTATGTGAATTTTAATTTAAATCTACAACAATATATGGTAAAATTTCATTGTTGCAAGTCATTATCTCTTCGACTTGAACAAAAGAGTTTGTGAGTCAGAGTGAAAGATAGATAGAACTGGAATTTGTGGTGTTATCCAATTCTTTTTTATGAAAGGTAAAAACGCGAAAGAAATCCATGAAAGGATAGCGCCTACATTGGGTGATTCCTGCTCTTTGTATGAGACGGTGAGACTTTGGGTCAACAAATTTAAGCAAGGCAGGACAAGCATCGAATATGCCCCAAGACCTGGGGCTTCAAAAACAGCTGTGACGCCAGAAAACATCGACAAAATCCATGATATTGTTTTAGCAACAAACGAATGAAAGTGTGCGAGTTAGCAGAGGCCACAGGTATCTCAAATGACAGAGTGCATTTAATTTTGCATCATGAATTGAGCATGAATAAGCTTTGAGCAAGATGGGTGCCAGGATTGCTGACTGCAGAGATGAAACGAAATTACATGAGAACTTCTGTCTAGTGTTTGCAGCTATTCAAGCAAAATCCAGAGGATCGTTATGTTACCATGGATGAAACTTGGATTCACCATTACACTCCAGAAAAAAAACAGCAGTCAAAACAATGTGTTGCAAGAGGAGAACCGGCTCCGAAGAAGACGAAATGCAGTCCTTTAGCAGGGAAGGTGATGGCGTCAGTCGTAAAGGTATTCTTCTTATAGACTACCTGGAAAAGGGAAAAACCATCACTGGAAAATACTATGCATCACTTCTGGACAAACTCAAGGCAGCTATTGCAGATAAACATCCTGGAATGACACGAAAAAAAATGTTGTACCATCACGATAACTGTCCAGCACAATCAAGTCATATCGCCCAGCAAAAATTCACTTAACTTCGTTTCCAACTGCTTCCACATTCGCCCTATTCACTTGATTTGGCCCCTCAGACTTTCATTTGTTTCCAAAATTAAAAAATTTTCTGGCTGGACAAACGTTGGTCAGCAATGAAGAAGCCATACAGATAGTCAATCACTATTTCGAGGGTCTTGAAGAATATCATTTTAGAGAAGGGATCCTGAACCTGGAGAAATGTTGGGTCGAGTGTGCTGAACTTTGAGGGGATTATGTCGAAAAATAAGGTAAGTTACAAAACTCAGATCAGCGCTTTTCATATCGAAACAAGTTACTTATCGAACACCCCTCGTAATGGTTGCTACATTGTGTACAAGAGTTGAAGCACAGATTGTGTCGCTGCTATTAACGGGTATTTTAGTAGTGCAATGAAAGTTTAATTTCGACAACTTGTGTTTCAATAACTAGTTGTTCAGTTCTATAGTAATTATAAATTTCTTTTTTACACTACAAATAAGCATTTTTATTTATTTTGTTTATTTTTTCCTCCAGCCCTAATTACGTCTGGATTATCCAAAATTTCGGATTTGCGAAATTCTACTGTAAATGGTCGAGTGTTTGACTAATGACTGGTACGAACGTAACACTTCTGATATTACCTAATTCTATTAAAAATGTTAACTCATCAATTAATCGTTTAATATATTTTCTTCTCAAGACCTAGTTTGAATATCAGAGCAGATAGGGAATCTCCTTACTGTATTTGAAATATTAATTTTTGAGGGCCTTATTATTCTGAATAACAAGTTTGGATATTACTTTCAACACATACACATTTCAATTCAACACAACACATTCTTTATTAGGAATCTTTCTGAAAAAATGCAAAACCCACTAATTTGAATTCCGAATATCACTATCAATTAATAAATGCAAATACATCACACACATACTTTATTGAATCTTGACAATTTTGGCTGCAATGCATACTAAAAATATAAACATTACTATCAAACAATAACTTCCGCGCAATTCAAATTATTTAACAAGTGATTTTTGATGCATGTTAGAAAATCCTTGAATTTTATTCACTCTTCATTCCAATACACACACACACACACATTGCTGATATGAAGCTGACCTATCATACTTCATTTCTGGTAATCATAAACTCCACTGCACATTCTCATAATTTAAGAGTTTTCAATGCTTGGGCCAAACACTACTCTTGAAGCTTTTGTTCCTAGTTGAGTCCATGCAGCTAATCATACAAGACTGATGAAGTTTTCTTACTAGATCTTCAAACTGTGTTTTCAAGCACTGGCTGAAACACAATAAAACACAATTGAAACATTTGTATGCACAGTCCTAAAGAAAAAGCACATTACCATGAAATTTATGACTTCAAAAAAACCTAAGCAATGAAAGAGAATTGAGGGTTAACATAGAAAAATGAAACACTGAGTATCTTATAGTTGAATAAATAATCAGGCTATATCCTGAGATAATGATGAACAGTGCAATGTGGACTGAAGTATAGCATAAAGTAAATTTTCATTATGTGATAACTGGGTGCTACTATTCTCTATAATTATTTTTCCCTGTTTATTTTGAATTTTCGGCATTCAATATGGCATACTTAAGTACTCCAGTAATTCTCACGAATGTTTATCATTAAAAAAAAAAAAAAAAAATTTAAATTAAAGGAAAACAATGCAGCTTCCTTGAACCCTTGTGGAAATAATGTGGCGATCTCCATAATAATTCATACGAGCAATTCATAAGAAACAAGTCTTTTGCATTATATAATTACACCTGACTTTTAAAATGAACACAATTAGCAAAATAACAATTTACAATTGCTTGAAAAAAGTTATTAACAGAATATCTAATTAAACAATTTGAATAATCTACATACTTCTCTAATTGGCTTTATTTGAAATCTCTACTGAAGCTTTTGATCAGTAGATAACAATGTTTTGATGATAGACATCAATGTCAGAACTGACATGTGGAAGTCAATGTTTGACTTCAGTTTTGTTCCTTTCCAGTCTAGCAAACAACATACACTAGCTAAGGCCTATATTTTCATGGGATAAGCCATCTTCCCTGTTTTCAGAAGACTGTCACCCTGGATAAAAATACTGCTATTGTAGTGGAATTTGGATGTTTAAGACATGAAATATATAATTAAGAAATGCAAATGGTGTAAATAAACAACTCCTGAGACACCTTTAAATCAAATTCTTTCAATATATCTCTTGTTGAAAAACCTCTCAACATTAGTTTTCATTACATAGATTTAAGATTCTAATACCACATATGACTTCTTAATAAAGGAAGAAGTTCAATAATCAGAATTCAATGCCAGAAGATCCAGGTACAAGCTCAAAAATTGATGATGCTAAGACATTTAGAAAATATTGAGACTATAATACTTGGTCTGGTTCCTATTATAAGTAACATGCTTTGTTAAGACGTGAATATTTGTTCTAACACATCTATTATCAGAGAAATTCAAGATCAGATAGGAATAGTTCAGCAGAAATTCACAATGGCCTTTATTTGTTCAGTGCTGGATAGTATTCAGAATCAACATAAAATTGGAGTATAAACAGAAACACAACAAAAATGATGATAAATAAAAAAAAATACAATTTGATACTGTAAAACATTTTTATGTTACCATTTTTATAAATTTTCGATATTTCCACATTTGAGTAGGGTGACAAGTCTTTGGTACATTGGGCAACACTAATATGTCCTTGAGATTGGCATATCTGCGCAGTGCTCATGCTACTTCAAAGTATCATTGTTTTGAATCACTATAAATACTGTTCATTGCCTGATTGACATACAGTAAATACCACTATCTGAGTAAAATGGCTGACGATTTGTTTCCAATGCAGTATTTGAGAGAAGACAAAATAATCGCCCCCCAATTTCACGCACAACAGTTACATAATAAAAAGTTTTCAAATTCAAGGTTTGTTTCTAATTTTAATTTGTTTAATTACCGGAGCTAATGGGAGGATAAACATTAGATTATTCGATTACTTAGCAACAAGAACAGTAGTTTGATTCTCTCCAACATTGTATAAAGCTTTATTTTGTAAGTAGACCGAAATTCTAATCGTTGACTCTTGCTGTTCCTTATTATTTCAAACCTCCAAAAAAATTTTGTTTTTTCCCCTTTCCCCCCTTTTTTCTCTCCCTTAGGTAATCAAACTGTATGCAAAAATTTTGTTTTAATAGCTTCTGATTGAAATTTTGGAACTATTTCTTCAATTGCAATGTACCATATTATTTCGAGCAGTGGTATTATGTAATTCACAGAAGCTATTTTCTGGTTGCAATGTCTTCAGCATAATTTATCATGTTATGATACTGATTTAGTAGCTTAGATTATGTAAAATACATATCAAACTAAAGCTGATAAAATGGAATTACTGCATCACATGATTCTGAGAGCTATAATATTTGGACCCACAATAATAAAATTATAATGTTGAAGATAAAATCCATATAGCATTGTCTTTTGTAATCGTTTGTTTTGATGCTGCACTCAAAATGAAAAGAGGTTAAATAAATGTTTTGGGGATAAGACATGAGAGAAGACATGAGACCAATTCAAAGTACATTACTACCGTTCAGGGAATGCAAGCAATTGTAAAAAATGTAGTGCTGTCGAGAAAAAGTGTTTTTGCTAAAACACTAATCCAAAGACTAAATTTATCATTCCTCTTACAATTTCAATTAAATTTTCCCATGGGTGGTATGAGATACTGTAGGCATCCAAGCAAAAAAAACTGTACTATGTCTTACTCGCACCATTTGAAGAGGTAGATATTCTTCAAATAGCGCATTTTGATTTTTTGAGATGCTAGCTAGCTACCTAAGTAACCTACCTAGCTACCTACTAATATATTCAAACTCTACCAGAACATAGAAGAACCTATCATCATTTGAACAATAAAAGAGGCATGTTAAACATAAGACATATCTCACTCTAACTACCTTCACATGGTAGCGCATTTTGAAATACAGGGATGTAAAGGAGGGAAAGAAAGAAAGGAAAAGAAAGAAAGGAAGGAAAGGAAAAGAAAGAAAGGAAGGAAAGGAAAAGAAAGAAAGGAAGGAAAGGAAAGAAAGAAAGGAAGGAAGGAAAGGAAAAGAAAGAAAGGAAGGAAAGGAAAGAAAGGAAGGAAGGAAAAGAAAGAAAAGGAAGGAAGGAAAAGAAAGAAAAGGAAGGAAAGGAAAGAAAGAAAGGAAGGAAGGAAAAGAAAGAAAGGAAGGAAGGAAAAGAAAGAAAAGGAAGGAAAGGAAAGAAAGAAAAGGAAGGAAAGGAAAGAAAGAAAAGGAAGGAAAGGAAAGAAAGAAAAGGAAGGGGAAGGAAAAGAAAGAAAGGAAGGAAGGAAAAGAAAGAAAGGAAGGAAGGAAAAGAAAGAAAAGGAAGGAAGGAAAAGAAAGAAAAGGAAGGAAAAGAAAGAAAAGGAAGGAAAAGAAAGAAAAGGAAGGAAAAGAAAGAAAAGAAAAAAAATGGAAAAAACTGGGGAAAAGGGAGTAAGAGATCTTCCCCTTCAATTCCACCCTTATTCTTTTCTTACAATTCCCATTAGCAGGCCAGTACCCAAAACCAAGAAGTTGCAGTGTCCAACATACAGAGGACAACATACAGGTTTTACTGTACATAATAATAAAACCAATTATAACATGTAGATGTTAATAATTTTTAAGAATAAAATGATTCAGATTGTTAAAATGTATGACTTCTCTTACAAAACCAAATAACATTCAAACAAACATTACTCAAAGCAGTCAAATGTGAATGTGAGTTCCCCAATTGTTTGTGGTTTTGAACAGCAAATGCTGTTCACAAAAATTTGTTCTTCATGAAAGCAACAAACCTATACACAATTTCTGTGATATAAAATTAATTGATGATTTGAGTTGTGATTCGTAGTGGCATAAGTCAGATTTACCAGTGCTTCCAGTTTCCAGCATACATAAATTCTTAAACAGTTTTTCACACTTTATATTTAATTTAAATAAACCATATAGGCACCATCTATCCCTATCACAGAATTTAGAATTATCTATGAGTAAATGTAAAAAGGGATTTTCTGGAAACATATATAACCTGGAACCACTGATAAATCTGGCCTATGTCACTTCAAATCTCAGCCCCCTTTCCCCCACTTGAAAAGTCCAATAGTCATTTTCACTGCTTAAAACTTCAAATAAAGATCTTAGGTCGAATGAGCAAATCCAAGTCTCATTACAGAAGAAAATATAAATGCTTACAAATCAAAGGTAAATATTGGGAACCAAGGCTTGCATTATAAAAAGAAAATTACAATAAAGTCATAGCAGAATTTTAAAAAAAATTTCTTCTTCTTCTTTGTATACTAGTTCTGTGCGCTTGTACGCTTCCGCGTCTGAGTCAATACATTCTTGGCTATCTGGGATGAGCCATGTCTCTCGGTCCATTGGGCTGACGTTTCAGCCATCTTGCTGTGGCTTTCTTCAGAGCTATACTGCAGCAGTAGTGTCCCTTCAAGGTCACAAGCTGGAAGAAGATGGGGACACTGTCATCCAATCAAGAGCTTCGTCATGACTTAAATATGTGGTACTGCAGTTCCCGATTCAATGACAGTGCCACCTCTCCTTCCAGCTTGTGACGTTGCTGCACAAGGGACACATTTAAATACATTTAAATTTGAGTATATGTTCTGAGCCTGCAGCTGTAGTAGTGTTTAGCTTGAATATCAGCTTCAGGCATAATGCCTATTTACTACTGTGAACTAAAAGATCAGAGTTAACGTATTCTGCAACACAACCATACACTGAATTGGGACTTTCATGAAGGTGCCTCTAAAAATGGAATTATATATGCAATGTGTTGATGAAATAAAATAGTAATACAAAGAAATTACTTTCTTTGTAATTTACACTAGAAAAATTCTCTCTGCTTCACAATTCCTTGAATAACAAAACAAGCAAGAAACAAAATTAGGGGTCCAATAATTGAATTTGCCCGTTCTTTCATTGTGATTTGAAAACTTTCGCACTGTGGGTAATCATATTTACCAACAAAAACATTTTTAACAATAGCCTTGGCAAGGGCCAATCTCAAAAATATAATGATACAGGCCTGTGATCAGAAACTGATTATCATTTTCATGTCTCTTTAATAAAGTAAATTGAAATATTACAGTTGATGTTCTCATGAAGAGAATGTTATTTTCTTATCAAAATAAGGTGCTGATGACAAAGACATTTGACATATATTTCTCTACTTTATGAGGCTATCAATACAACACCCAGATTCTTGCAATTTAGAAATAAAACCAAACAGAGAAATTATAAAACTATGAACTACACCATTCCTATTCTTTATACGAATAACATATGGGTCCAGACAAGAACGAAAATGGACTATGAATTATTCATATCTTATTGCAGAAAGTCATTGCTTTTGTTAAAAATTCTAAGCTTACGTGGTGTTAAAGGCATTCTGGAATTTAGAAACAAATTATATAATCTATTACTTTAAATGTCAAAAAAACGTAATTTATACGAAGCAAAATTAATTTTCGCATCTTTCAGATACAGCAGCATAAGAACTAATAATACATCATTGGTAACAGTACAATCATATAAAATTGTTAGAAGTACAACCATCTACTTTACTGTTTCTACACCAAACAGTTCACTTCAAACATAGCTTCTTTAAATTTTTTAATTTTTCTATTGAGTAATTCCCATCCTTCCATTCGTCACAAAAAAAATTCCAAGTTATCACTTGTAGATTAAGAGATAAGAGGGAAAGATCTTAGCACTGTCATATATTGGTATTGCATATTGAGCAGTGTTCATTATTAACAGAAAAAATAAAAAATAAAATTATACAAAATGTTACAGATGAAAACGCAAACCAAGAAACTGATAGGAAAACACTATGACAAATTACATTGGGCAAGAAATTCTGCCCAGTCAGTATGATGCACTGTGATGATTTCCTTTTTGAACAAATTTTTAAATGTCATTTCGTAACTAACAACAAACAACAAGTTTTAAGAAATTTACACAGCCCATCTTCAGATGAGAAATCTTTAGAATTACATAAACCCCAAAAACAATGACACACACACGCTGCTCACATACACACACACACACACCTGTTACGGGTGCTTCAGTTGAATCTTCCTTGTCTGAAGGGGCCTTGTCCAGGCTTGAATCATCAGTAGAAGGCTTTCTCACGAGCCCCAATACATTCAGCATACTGTGAGTGTCGGCTCCTGATCAGAAAAACACACAACATAAGTGCTTTAACGCACCTTAATAAAAGAATTAAATGATATTGATATTGAGGAAAGCAATTGTATGCTCCGCCCCAATGCTGCCATTTCCAATTTTCCAACCCTCTATACTGAGACCTCTTCCTTAAAAACCGTGAAAACATCTATATCACACTTTCTTACTGCTTCCCATGATACAAACGATCACAATCACATTTAAATGATCAACAACAAATTTCAAAATGTTTCCAACAAGACAATTCTATATATGAGGAAAAGTATTCTGGGATGTGAAAAATGTTGGAACAAAATTTCATTCTCACAAAAATTTCCTCTTGAGTAATGAAAAACAAAAAAAGATAATAATAAAAAATCAATGTCATTCAACTAACTACAAATAAAATTGATATACTCAATGTATACACTAAAGAAAAGAAAAGAATGAGCTTGTAACTACCATATACAAAAAAATTACAAACCCAGAACTACACTTTTAATAATTATTTTTGAAGTTTTATTAAAATGAATTGTTATGAATCACTGCTCAATAAGTATTCCCTTTATTGTTTAAGAGTAAAACGTAACTATTGGCAAAAATGCATCTTTCTTATGTATGCAGTTAAGAGGGCCTGAAATGATGAAATTGCACTATTCTTGATGAATGTAGTACGTTAACAAATAAAAATGAAATAAGCATGTGAACACAATGGTAAAGAGATAGTTATACAACCAAAATCTGATGAAAAAATGCAGAGTAATTTGCAATTGGTTTTCAAACAGATAGTAACCCGAGTATGAGACTGAACAGTACAGTAACACCAAAGAACAGGCAATTCATTAGACAGAAATCCATTGACGTCATATTGCATATGAAATGTACAAGCAACATAGCACGGTCATTCAAAATACACTTCAACCTAGAAAAAGCTTTTTCTTAGGCCATTAAAATTTGTTAATAAATAATGAGTTCATAAAACTTTACTTCAATCTAAATTTTACTATACAAATAACTGTATAGTGATACACGTTCACAATAATTTTTGGGTTCCAACAAATTCATAAAATATGTTCAGAAGAAACTGAACTTATGATGATTCAAAATGACAGAGTATTTAGTAATAAGAATTTGCTTTGTTTCACTTCAAATTACTAAATATTGAGCAATGTTAGAACATGTTCTCTAATACACATTTTAAAGCAATTTTGTTTTGAGATAGTTTACTTATTTTCACCCCACTATTCTGTTCCTAATATCATGTTTGAAAACAAGATTGCTTGAACTGCCAAAGCCCATACATTGTATACGAACAGAGAGTTGAAGTGTGCAAGGGACACACTGAACCCTTGAAAAACAAAACAAACATTTCAAACTTTGAATCGTTAACAATATAGAAAGAAACAGAAGAAATAAAAATACATAAATTAAATTAATATAGACTAAGTACATTATTGTACAATCTTAATGACAAATTATTTTTATAAATTAAATGTGAATGTATAAATTAAGAGGAGAAAGAAAAAAAAAAGAAAGAAAGAAAGAAAGAAAGAAAGAAAGAAAGAAAGAAAGAAAGAAAGAAAGAAAAGAAACAGGGCTGGTTATAAATTCTAATAACAATAACACCCTAACTTTCACATAATGTTTATCAGTGTTCAATCTGTTCAATATCATACATACAGAGTTTTAAAAAATGTCAATAATATGGGTAAATACACTCCTAAATGAAAACATAGGCCTGCAAATTATGACCTGCTTGCCATGATTGCAGTTCCAAAAGAAAGCTATTTCTTGGAGGGGAGGGGGGACAAATTAATAGCATTGACTGTAGAATATGTAGCAATCAGTCCTGGTCAACACATTTACACAAAGCATCAGTAGAGAGTTCATTTCTAATAAGAATATGAAGTACTCATCTACAAAAATATTGTAATTATCTATAGATACTCGGCTTGGTTACTAATTCATGTACCATGCAAGAACTTTTGCATGTTAAAATCTCACCATCTTCCTATTCTTCTATTTTCATAATAACGTGGAAGTTGTTAATAAAACATGTTTATTTCCTGTAGATTACAGTGCAAGGAACATTTCTTTGAGGCTTTAGGCTTCAAAATGCCAAGTTTTAAGGCCCTTCATTCACAAGTTATAGTCTATATAGATTTTAATAATGCGTTTTTTCTACAAATCCTTCATATTTTTTAAGTGAAAGTGCAATTCATCACATCTCCAAGAAATGCTCTTCCTTCAGAGATCTCATTTATAGAGATTGGTTGGGTATGAGAGCTGCAAAACACATCTAAATTATATAGGAGAGGATAAGCAGAGACATATATTTAACTGAACATCAGTATCATTTAAAACTAAATCAATTATTCAAATTAAAGGTTATGAAACAATCAGTCATCTCTGTAAACACATTTACACAAACCATCAGTAGAGAGACCCTAAATTTTAAGAAGAATTTGAAATGTTCATATCCTCACATTGTAATTATCAACAGACTCTCTTTAACTAGTAATAGCATATTTAACTCAACCTTGGTTTCATTTAAATTCCATTGGCTTAATACTTAATTTAATAAGCATTATGCACAGTTATGAAATAATGATAATAATCTTTCTTGGGTAAATTATTATTATTATTATATTATTATTATTATATTATTATTATTATTATTATATTATTATTATTATATT
>BOPP01000070.1:5756246-5774474 GCA_017312745.1 Gryllus bimaculatus | reverse complement strand
TATATATATATATATAAATAAAAATGTTGAAAAACTTTCCAATTCCAACATTCCAATTAGCAATATTTTCAAATTATTGAAAGTAGCAGAGTTAGAGACACCCAAATAGGATATGCTTATTACATCTCACCCTCAAAACAACTCTAATTTATTTTTTTGTATCTCCATGTACAAGGTCAAATTCAATAGCATCTTGGTTACTAAATTCATCTTATAAACATAAATTGACAAATTCTATTACAAGATTTTCAAACAAAATCCTCCACTGCCATTACTATCTTTTATAATTTGGGGAAGTCTAGGATAGTAAGAACAAAAGTACAGTAAAATATAGAAACAATTTCGAGGACATTTAGAAATAATTTTCTTGCAATTGCAGCCTGTCAACATCAGGAAAAATTTGATTTTCTAGAAATTCTCCTTAATAGTATTCTTGAAACCATTTTCCCAATGTTCCACTCAACATGAATTTACAGATGAAGTTGTAGTAACCAATTTCCCTATTCTTAACTCTGCAGCACTGAACACTAAAGGCCATACAAAATTCTTGCTTCTGCCTTTCAAATTATTAATGCAAGGAGCTACATCATACCGCAGCTTTACCTGTAGACTTTTTGTCAGGTACATCTCTACTGCTTTCAGAATCATCACGGCGAACAGGAACAAAGGCTTTTAACCACTTATCACTAGCATCTTCACCATTGTTGTCAACATCATCCAATGTCACTAGAGGAGGGAATGATGCAGATTGAACTGTTGCAGCTTTTGCTTTTGCTGCACTTGGATATGCACTTTTCCTATCACAAAGAGCCAGATGTTTTGCTGAAACAAAAGTCAAATACAGATTAGATAAATTAGTAACAAAGAATACGTGACTATCCAAAAATACCCTCATTTGTTACAAAAAAAGAAAAAGTTTTCACCTAGACGATTTCCACTATTTGAATTATATCCACACACACAGTGTAATGGTTCAGGCAACCGAATTGGTGCACTGAAGTCAAAGACTGGTTTGTCTTCAATTTCATGGAATGTTTTCATATGTTCCTTCAGATTGGTAGAACAACATGTTGCAAACCGACATCGTGAACACATAGAGTAACCACTGAAAATGAAAGAAGAGAAATTGAACATCTTTTGAAACTCATGTACGAGTTATAAGTAAAGGAGTTTTCAAATATAGAGATTGCTATCCTCGAGCAATTTAACCTAATTATTAATCAAAAACCTTTATAATTGAAGAGTTAAGTACAAACAGATGTTAATTCAACATTCTATGTTTTTCTTAAGTTAGGTATTGCAAACAAATTTCCAGTTTTCCATCATATGACTTTACTTTTGATGAAAGTCACAATATTTAGCAAAATATTCAAGGTTAAAAAAGTATTATAGTTATCAGTTATAATATTAATTTTTCATCACTCATAAATGAGAGCAGATGAATGAAGTAATTAGCAGTAAAATGAAGTATATAAATACATTCCCATACTTACATTTTACAACATCCTCACAATTTTATTAAAAAGTAACAATAATGATATAGTTTCAACCAACAACTAAATGTATCAGATTGGCAATTGACATTGGTTTTATATATTTGGAACAGATAATAAGATATGATTAAATGTAATTAAAACATGTATGTTTAATTTCCTAAGTTCCTATGGCAGCCTGTGAATAAATGTTCAGGGTAGACAACAATTACTGAATGATAGAGAATCCAGATGGCATGGGAGCCTGCCCCACCGCCCTTGGCTCCAATATTTTTGTAGTTGTCATTTATCGAAAACCATTGTCGCATATTTATCGTCTCAGAATCCAAAGAAGTATGCACATTAAGTCTAAGCAGACATCATTTCAAAAAGAAATTTACATTCTAAAACAGTTTTTTAATTTTATAAGACATTTATGGGGAGCACCACTGCTATACTTTCATACGATCTTAATGTATTTCTAGGGTACTTGTAATTTTACATGTAAATGAGTAAATTTCATTGATTACCATGAAAATGCCAATAAAATAAGATAATTGTGAGATGTTCAAGCAGATACAATGAAAATTATTTCACAAAGAAAGCAAATTTATGAAGATTTATCATTTTCAAGTTTTTTTGTGTTAAAAAACTATGAAGAAAAGCAGTACCATAGATCGTTAAAAATGAGAGGAAAAAATTTACTCTTCAAACAAAATTGAAATAGTCTTTGCAGAGTTCTTCTACATATTTTATGAATTCAGAAGAACCCTTTAAACTACAAATTCCAAGTTTTCTACCCTCAAATGAAAAATTAAGCTGAACAGAATAGTTGACTTAATCATAATATTTTTTTAATATTTTCAAGTTGCTTCGTATGGATGCACAAGACTTACATTGCAACCTGTTGCCTAGGCACAGGGCACCCCTGTCCTTGCAAACTTACATAATACACAAGATACAGAGGCATAATTAATTGGGATGAAATTTGAAAAATATTTCTTACGGGAAATGAGATTCGGACATTTCTTCTTTGCATTCTACACAGAGGTATTCACTGATACTGTTGTCCAGCATTAGTGTAGGCAGCAAATATGTGGTACTTTGGCATCCTCGATTTGGGAAACCTGGACCACGACGAACTGCACTTAGAGTGGCACTTGGGCCTAATTCTGCTGGAGGCAGAGGCATTTTGATTCCTTCCCCAATGTCTGGAAACGCTGGTTTAACCGCTTAACAGATAAAGTCATTACAAGCATTAGTGAACACATTGTACAATACCAAAAGAAGTCAGAAATGACATGACTGAAACGATAAGATGAAAATGTTTAATCCCATAATGATACTTAGGACTAACAGGTAGAGTACTTTCTTTGAAATAATAACATAATAATAAAAATAAGCCGCCCTCGTGGCGCAGACGGTTGTGGCAGCTGTTATATGCAGGTTTGAATCCTGCGTAGGCATGGTTTATTTTTCTGAATGTCCCTTCACTCCTCATCATCATCCTATCATGTGATAATTCATAATTCGAGACGTAACAGCCTTGTCTTACTAAGGGATACAGCCGAAAAGCTGATCCCCATAATGAAACATGTTCATCTCTGTGATAAATATGACAGCCTTGGAAGATAATGTGGAAGGGGGAGTGGGGTCATCAATAGCCGATAGGCAAATCATAATATATTACTATATTAAAAATTACATTAAAGGGTTTCATTTATCTGCTCCACTTCTGTAACCACCAGAGACGTATGGACGATTCTAGCAAAGTGTTTATAGGTTGATGAAGTCTAGCAGCTCTTTCATTCATTCATTCATTCATTCATTCATTCATTCATTCATTCAAGGATGCCACTATTTTAAAAGAAATTCTGACTTTTCTCTGTTTTCCAGTAATTTATTCCCCTCCCCTGATCTTCCCCACACACTAAATCAATCCAATAAATAAGAAGAGATAGAAATGTTTTAAAGTTCGCATGGTATCATCATCATTGTTATCATTATGTATCTTAAATGGCTGTCCATCCCTGTCATAGCCGTAAAAATTCCGAGAAGAACGCATGTTTTTATTTAAACATCATGTAGCTTTTAAACTTTGCAAATACATCTTTCAGAGCAAATTTATTTTAAACACAAATACTTTTTCCATGCATGTTTAATTATTTTTCGGAGAAAATCATGTAAAGTCACATTTGCACATTTTTTCAAATACCACTGCATATTTAGACTCCTATCTAGTGTAATATTAAGAATTTTTAAAAATTATTTTTTGCATAATTTGTGAAAATTAATAATTGTTGGATATTTTATATAAATAACATATTATCCCTAGATCCTAACACTATGCAACTGTCTTATCTTATTGGTTAGCTACAAATTTACACCCCATAATATATAATGAATAATATATTTTCAGTTCACTTGAGTGAGTAAAAGTATGTGCAAAAAACATGTCGATAAAAGAATAGAAATAGATATTGAATCAAAATTTTGTAAAATTGCCAATAGCAATTTAGAAACTAGAAACAGAAGGTTTACCTGGAGAAGGAGGAGAAAATCATTATGTGTAGTGTAAAATGAGAAATTTTACTTAGATATTGATCAGATTTCATCATTGAAGTATGCTCCAATTAAGGCTGCTGATGTAAAAAGCATTCTCTGCATTTAAAAACATTTATTTGTAACAAAAGGATGAATTTGACAGAGAACAATTTTGAAAAAATGTTACTTGTTCACTACAACAAAACAAAATAATTGTAAACTAAAATTTGATTGTGCATGTTTTGTCAATTTTTACCCTGCATCATGCATGTTTTTGATACAATGACTTAGAAATCCCTGCAACTGGGAGAGGTGTCCTACACAACAAACTGTGGATGACATCTGCGGTTCAACACCTGATAGCACTGAAGAAGAAATCTTGGATTAAACATGTGAAGAACTGGAGCAACCCTACGTTATTTGCTGTTTACAAACAATTGCAATACCAGGTCAAAGCTGCAATAGACTTCCAAATTGGGCGGTATGAAGAGGAACTCATATCTGTACTGCTCCGGCATTCGCCTGGTGTTGATCGGAGAAATTATGGAAAACTACTGATCAAAGCTGCCAGCAACTAGATTTCTCCTCCAGCCAGCAGCTGAATTCGACCTAGCTCTTTAGCTAGTGTCGAAAATCCTTCCACCGTCGGGACTCGAACCTAGGACCTCCCGGTCAGAGGAACTGCAGTGACAGCAGTTGATGCCCTAAGCCATCTCTCCCAGTTGTCATGGAGGAGACAGACTTCATCTTGTACCATTTGTTTTGAACGTGTGTACACATATCATGAATTTCCATATTCATTTTGTGGCACTTTGTCATGACAGAAAGTTTTCCCAATAAACAAAGTATTTCGCGATGAATCATGGAGGTACTTGCCCTTGGCATTGAGATAGTGTAACATAATGCCGCACTTCTCACTTGACGGGAAAGGGAATAAAAGTGCTCATCTTAAACTGTCCCCAGAGCTAGAGTCGGGATGCTAATGACGTCCATAATCAATCGTTTGGTTCAGCTAGTTTTGCCCTATTCAACAGTCATACCAAGAGCAAAAAATACATTTGACTGCAAGAACTACACACTTTGTAATCTCACTTTCCTAATATCCCTCAAACTAGGGGCCCCAAAAAATTATGAAAATATAGTAAAAAATTTAGGTGTATTTAGATCTATTGCAGGAGTGCTCATGTGGGTTCAAGTGCTCTTGGTTTGCCCTGCATCAACACTTATCTACGAGAAACCAGTAAGACTCATTGCTTGTCATGGCAAACAAGAGCAGGGGAGAGAAGGCACTGCATTGATTATAGAGGGGAAAAACGGGTAAACGAGTGTAACCTAGTCCTGGGGAAGTGGCACAAGAGCCACTACAACAGGTGCATTTGGGTACTTAGGCAATGAAATGTTTCATTTGAGTAGCTTCTAACACATCTAAAATATCATATTATTGCAACAAAAAGGAATCCATCGTAATTGAAATATTTTCCTAGTAGTAGTTCTACAGCATTTAGTGTACAGTTTATAAACTGAAGTTTCAAGAACACATTTGTTTAAGGGAGTAGAAGTATTTATAGCTCAAATGTCTTCGAACATTGTTACAATAACTAGACATTTTTTAAGTTGTGAAATAGTGTTTGTAACAATTATGTAAAATTATAAATGTTAGGAGAAAACCTGTCATCTGTTGAAACATTACTCGTTTCTTCATGTGTATTAATTTGTGGTGGTATTCCAAGGGAGCGTGTTGAAATTTTAGCAACACAAAATACAGTGACATTAAGGGAGATAGCTGCTACATTCTTTGTTAGTGTCATCTCTACAAAATTATTCTGCATGACAAACAGAAATACTACATTTCAAGAAAAGAAGAAATTGTGGAAGGAAAATAAAAACTTCTAAGCTGATAACTACCTTCTTATTAGAAAAAGAATATTCAACATTACATTCACTGCCATGGACTCATCTCATGATTTCAGAAAAAGGAAAGTGAATATATACAGGTAATTTTTGACATAAAACTTCTGGAAGCCAGACAAAAACTTGTTCACAAGCAAAAATATCTTCTTAGAGGAAAAATGTGTCAAAAACATCCCTTTTACACACATTTTCATTGCATTAAGAGAATAAAAATTTCTCTTATGGACCCATTTTGAAGTGTATTACTCATTGGCTAAAAATAACTACAAAGAATACAGACTTGAGGGCAAACATGAGAAAAAAATTAAATAATTACCTGCAACATCCTTAAAGCTCACATGATCACGTTGCAAATGTTCTCTTATGGCCCATTTATTAACAAACCACAGAGCGCATCGTGTGCATTTCTTTGTTATGTATCGGCGCTGATGCTTTTGGATGTGTGTAAGGAAAAAACTAATGTTGGATCCTAAACGGCGGCCATTTGCACAAACTGCTACAGTTTTTAAACAGAATGGGCACTGCATCTTTTCTCCGTGATTGTGTACCTGGGGAAAAAATGGTATTTTCAGGCATTAATGTTCACGGAAACCTTTCTGGCCTGCACCTTTATGGTGTATCACGTGCGTTGGCAAAAAATGATTTAAACTATATTTCACTGATAAAGCACCACGAACCATCTGCTTCTATTACATTATTTATGGTCATAAGAATTCTTCATGCTTCAATCATCTTATGTTATACGTCATTGTGAATGTAATCTGTGACAGGAGTAACCACTGTACTTTATAAATAAATAAAAAACAAAAATTCAATAATTTATTTAAAAACAAGGGGGTGGAGTCATACAAATCTATAATAATAATCTTTCATAGAACAGTACTTACTACTTACCTCATAGAAATGATCAATAACATCACGATGAATCGAAGAACGAAATTGACAAACATTACACACATAAGGCATTTCCAATGCAACATGAGTGCGATGCATATGCTGGATTAATGCAGAAGTATCTTTGAATTTCTCTGTGCATATCATACACATATCGTTATTGCCTGTTGTTAAATGAACCTGTAAGAAACATTAATACATTATAAATTGCATAAGTACCGTAGTTAGTAAATCATTTACTTAACTATTACAGGTCATATTGAATTTGTACCAAAAACAATAAAATCTGTCTCAGCCGGAATCAATCGAGACACAAAAAGTTCTGGCTTAGGGAAGTTTCCATTTTATACAAGGCTGTCCATTTTATGACACTTGTGATACTAATATTTCTGCTCCAAAAGTCGTAAATTACATGACTTTATTATAATTATCAAAATATATTAACATGTAACACATTTAAGGAAGAAATCACCGACAAATAAATATAAAACTCTTCATTGACAGCATCAGAGTTGAAAAATACACACCTTACTGACTTACAGCTTGACGACTCAACATACAATGTGTCACTACTCAGTACTATGACTTTCTTAACCCACTTTCTTTCTAATACCCTCCCATTGCCTTGTACAATGCGTATCTGGTCGAGGTGTTATGATTTTCAACGTTGGGCAGGGAGACATGTGAATAGAAGCCATACCCCTACACCTTCTCAGCTCAGAGAGCTGGAAGAAAGAGAATTCCCCTACAGCCTGTACCCTGACAGACAAGCGATCCCAAGGTCGAATTCTACACTGACAACTGAAGCCCCTCTCTCTCCTTCTATGTCCAGCTGCCAGAACTAAATCGCATGTCACAGGGATAGAGAATTTAAAACAAACTTGCAGATATTGGTTTCATTAAGAACATCTCTTGTCTCTGTGCCAATTGCATTAAATTCAAACGAAAGATTTTTTTCCCTGCAGGACATGAAAAAACCATCCATTTTAAACAGTGTTAAATGCCAATTAACTTCATGTGTCAGGGATATTTTTCGGTAAAAGCAGGTTTCCGGCTTGTGCAGGTATAGACAGATTTCACTGTACTATTATTTCAGTACAGCGAAATTCTACAAATATAAGGTAAAAGACATACACAGTCCCCTCTTCACTTCCACGAAACGTTAGAAGAATAGTCACAACAAGCCTTAACTTTTAAGGCCTTCAATTACCCCGATTTCTAGACTGTCAGAGCTGTTACACATTTTAACTTTCTCAATTCCCTTTCTCCAGGTTTTCTAGCAAATATTTCTATTTTCCAGACAGAATTTTCTTCTTTCTTTCCAGATTTTTTGTTCAACCATATGTGAACATCTTTAGCACCTAACCTCAAGATTTTTACTAAAAAGGATATGGCCTAGCTGAAGTCACAGACTCTTGAATTCAAAACATTTTTAAAATGTTCGTTTGTTGATCCAATAGAGCACACTACATGCTCATAGAAACACATAGGTTTGAATTTCATTAAAATCTTTTAAATTTTTATTTAAGTAAGTTTTTGACAAATAATTATCATTATTATCATCATCATTATTACTATGATTATAACTTTCATTATTATTATCATTATCATCATCATCATTATTGTTATTTTATTATTTATTTGTTTTGTTATTCTATAACTACTTCAAACATATTCTTACACAAATTTTACACATATGTTCGAAATGTATAGTATAGAATTAAAATTAAGCAATTAAATTAATTTTGGGGCAACAAATTAGCAATTGAATAAAATAATTAAAGATGTCATTGCCAACAATATTTTTTAATTCAATAGCAGCTTTCGATGGCTTAGCCATCATCATCAGTTGTCTGCTAGATGGAAGCCACAAAACAACTACCAGTAGTTAGTAGTCGTTTTGTGGCTTCCATCTAGCAGACAACTGATGATGATGATGGCTAAGCCATCGAAAGCTGCTATTGAATTAAAAAATATTGTTGGCAATGACAACATCTTTAATTATTTTAAAAATGCCAAAGATATCTTACCACAACACCTATAGCAATTGAATGTCTATATATTGCGTAATACGCAAAACGGTGGGGAAACGTGGACACATGAGAGTACAGTTCTATACTATTATTCCATAACTATTGGTTCCTCAGTATCTTCTTGCTTTCATTTACTTGAGTTTTCCCTACTTTACTAAAAAGTATCCACATGCAACATTTACCCAGAATTTTTTTAAAAACATAACTAATTCAAATAGATGGCTTTAGATTCCACAATAAGGCATTTTGTTCTTCCCTTCACTTAACATTTCTTAACTAGTAAATCATGTGAAAACAAAATCCCACAGGACTTCTAGTATTATTTCTATAACACTACTTTATACTCTATATTTAAATGGCTTATACATTGAATGAAATAAAAACATTCTACAATGGCATTTATATAAAAAATGCATTAAAACTTAAAAAAAATTGAGATTGTCAAAGATCGGCCCTTCTTTTCAATTAGAAATGGCATGTTATTATGTCACAAGGTCCAATAAACACAAACAAATCAACCCGAGGTATATCAACCAGTGCTGTAGTAAATGCTATAAGGAAAACACAACATTTTCAAACTTACCTCTTCTAAATGCGTCTGCATTGAAAATGGTGTTGGGAATGTTTTCAAACAATATTTACATTGGGTAACATCGCTTAGTTCTGTAGAGAACTGAGAAAATTGTGCATGAAGAATAAGATGCTTCATAAGCTGTATGTTATTGTTAAATTTTTTAACACAAACACTGCACTGTAAAAGACGGAAATTTAAACAAATCCATTAAAGGAAAGATGGAAAACAAAATCACAAGAGACAACTGTCACACAATTTAAAGTAATGTAATTAAGGTAACTATTTTTAGCATTACAATTCAATAGAATTGGTTTGTGCACAAAACAACATCAAACTGTTTTTCTTTGTAAATATTGTTAAAAACATACCTTCAGAACAGGAAGTTCCTTCTTCTCTTCATTCATGGCAACTGGATCACCTTCTAAAGTTCCATAATAATAAGCTTGCAAAGAAGTTGCCAACTGAGTGCCAACTACCAGTGTGGAATACGAAGGGCCAGATTTCTTCACTGTAGATTCTGCTGTTCGTTTCCGTGGACGCTCTAGAGATGCTGACAGAGGCTCAGCAGCTCGTTTTCGACCTCTCCTTGAAACAGTGCTTCCCGGTGAGCCAGGTAACATCTCACTTGAATCAATCTCTTGAATACTAAGCGGTAGCATGTCAATGCTTGGTCTCAAAATATCTGGCTAGATACAAAACATTTTACCTTGTTAGACAACAGTATTAACTTGTTTTCAATTAATTATTCATCATATTGCACAGAATGGTTCAAAGATCAGAAACCCAACATAATTTAAATCTAAAGAAATTTCACAAACCTACTATTTTTAATGTAAGGAAAATAACAAAACAGCATGAGGGGTTATGAAAGAACTAAAAAGAAATAAACAATGAACCGTTGTGTCCTGCCAAATTGCATTCCACTAAAGCATAGCTGAATAACTTCTGAATGCTATAACTAAAAGATCATGACAAAAAAGTCCCTTTGTCTCCAAAGAAATTAAAACTGAGAAATTCCATGGGCATGGCAACCTTGTAGCGAAATTCTAGAAATAGCTGAACCACCTTTAACTTGTAATATATACATGATGATTCCTGGTATGACTAGGCATTACAGTCTTTTTAAAGTAACTAATAAAGTTGGAAATAGAAATATAGGTTTCTCGACCTCTTCAGAATCTGGGATATTAAATCACTTCATAATAATGGTGATGAAGTTGCATTGAGAAACATTTGAATGACCTTTTTTGAAAGCAAATTTTCATTCAATCATCATTTGCATTTTCGCTTATGTTCTTCGAATACCGCGTTATTTTCCACAAACTATACTTGCCGTCGGAGAGTCCATCGCCAACCATGGGAAAAATATTGTGCGTGATTTTTTTACCTTCTACTACTGTTGCGTACTACAGCTTGCGTGGTTAAGTATACTTCGGTATTTCTATAGTGACCGATGACATTAGGTCATTGTTACATCTCCTGCCTTATAAAATTAATCTCTTTTTAACAGTGGTAGGCACTTTCTAAGGCCACAAGCCACGTTGAGAAGGTTCGCGAATTAATTAAAAATATTAATTTCATAAGGCAGGAAGTGCAACAAGACGTAATGTCATAGGCTACTATAGATAAATCGAAGTATAGGCGCGCTTGTTTCATAATTGTTTACTTTTTCTCTAGTACTTATTTGACAGTGGTCGAAACCCGAGGTCTGATTGAAGAGGAAGCCTATAATAATATTTATCAAAAGGAATCTGCAAGCTATAAGTACATTAACATTATTTTTATCATTTACGCGTTCGCATATTTTCTCGTCGCAATTGCCACGAGGCCACATGTTTCCCGGCATCGACGCGGCCGAAGATTATCTGCGCACGTTTACTCGAGTTCCAATAGCATCCCCCTTTGGAGCTATCTGGTAAGAACGGAATTAATCACAGAATTGATGGGATGATTTTTTTGGTAGAGTGCTCCAACCCGTTGATTTGCGTTCTTACCAAAATTACTTCTTTTTCGTATAAAATGTAGTAAAGCCGGTTATCTTATGATGCGACAGACTGAAGCTTACAGCTCCATCCAATGACTGAAAAGCAATTTCCAAAATTTCGGATCACAATATATAATAAAATGTAAGCGATTCTTGTAAATCAATTACAACAATAAGTTTAATAAAATTCTACATTGAAAACTGCATAATTTAATGCGTAGTGTCCGTGCCAGGTATATTCACATTCCGATCGGAAAATACATTAAATTCACGACAAATTGTTTGTAGTTCATACATTGTAAATTACTTCTACCAGACTTTTTTTCCCTTCAAAATCCGAAGAAACGTGAAACTTTAGCAGTGGCATAGCATGAGAAGAGACAGGGTAAAGAGCTTACCCAAGAAAATTAATTCTTAGGATGTAATATAAATATTTCAATGGATTTTTCAATTCCCAGCCTTGCCTTACCACCTACGATTCGAGAAACCGGCGTAGGCAATGCCACAGGAGAGACAGTTCGCGATGTGTCTTCAAGGGCTTAATTTTCCACAATAAAAAGCTGGGTGAGAGTAACCAATACCTTCTATTACTAGTAACTAGCAAAATGTGGCGTCGCCGACGTTGAAAATTGTTTTAAAAATAGTTTCATGTGTTAAAAATCTATTTCATTAATTTCTTTCATGCACAGTTTTGTTTAAACATGATCTTTCAGTATCTGGCATTGGACTTACTAATGCATCGTAGTAGCTGATAATATTATACTCCCGTTCACAAGTTCCAACACCCAATGGCCTTGTGTATTACTTCCATACGAGATATGAACTGGTCTCATTGCAATTTCAAAATTATAATCGCCTAACAAAGGCTTGCAGGTTTTGCTAATACTTCAATTTTAGTACAGCTACATTTTTACGTTTTTTTGCTAATATGCACATAGCACATAGCATTAGCATTAAATGCAGATCATTTCCAATAGTTCCGAAAATTCTATCGCAAAACCTTTCACAACTATATTTGATTCTTCCCCGGATTTCTTTAACATTTCCATATTTTTCTCCTCTAATTTTTGAAGAGATTGAAATTTTACAAACTTATTTGTGTTTACTTCTACTTCTGCAATTGCTCCTTTATTAATCGTTTTGTATGCTAATTTAGCGTTGCATGCAAATCTAACATTAAAAAGCGACTGTTTTGTATGTTTACGTGAATAAGTTATTAGTTAAGTTTAATAAACATAAGTTGTGGGTCTCATTCTTTTGAAAATAGATATTTGTACACTTATGTAAGAACTTAAAAGTGAGAAGTCGAACATAAGTTCATTCATTCTCTAGCATTATTCAGCTTTGTTTTCTCTGTATTCACTTGAAATTAAAGTTAAATAAGTTCCGAGGCAATACTGTTCGTAGGTTTTCGCAAATGTATTTTTTTTTTAAATACGTTTATTCGAATCTAAATTGAAATCAATCTGCTGCATGATATACTTGGTATTTCAATTGTTTGCATAAAGATGTAAACACCAGTGTTGCCAAAGTCGTGAAAGAAACTTATGGCGTAATTTGCTAAAAAATTGTTTGAGTACGAGTGTTTAAGTGGTATAAGTCTCACTGTTGCTTTATGTTTGGACGTCACGATGCGTCGTGTCAATGACGTCCCAGTTCGAGCAGCGAGTCCGGTGGACAGCGGACTGTCTACGTGAGCCGGTGAACAAGCTATTAAAAAAAGTTATTTATTATATTATTATAATATTAGTTATTTATGTGTGCCCCACTTCGAAATTTGGCAGATCTATACAAAATTAGTGTAGAAAGACATGTGTTCTTTTTATTTTACAAAGGGTCGACACAATGTAAAACTTTGAATTTTAAAAATTAAAATATCTTAAATATTTCAATATGTTTACAAAAATTATATTTACATCACAAGAAAGTACATAATTTTAAGTTATTTTATTTTTCTGAAGGAAATAGTATTTGTGCCCAAATTTAAACATTAGAGCGTGCATGATTCTTCTGAAAAAGTATAATTGTAACATTGGAAATATCTCTGAAGAGGGGATTAGAAAAATATGTGTCACCTATTTTCAACCCTAGAACTCTTAAAAAAAGTTTTAAGTCGCTAGAAAATAGTGATGTTTTGCGAGTGTGCGATTTGACGTGGAATAACTTATATTTACCTTTAAAAGTAGCCAGAGTTTTAAAGCTAGTGCAAATTCAAAATACCGATGCATCAAATGTTTTACACAAATTTAAAAAAATCGCAGGGAAAGAAGTATATGATAGAGAATGTCCAGCGCTTCCGGCAACGTTTGTCAACTTAAGGAACAATCGTAATAATTGCGCAATGGCTTTCATCGGATTATTTTTGTATATTACCACAAAGCCGTAACAGAATTAATCTAGAAATGTGTAAAAATCGAAACAAGAGACACGTACCAACCTTCACATGCTTGAAAGAGTTTCTCGCCGGGCTTTAGAGGAGAAAGAGTTTTTCTTTCATCTCGGTCAGCAAGTGAGTTTCCTTGAAAATATTTCTACTCCTCCACTTGTTTTCTGGAATTCAATTGGATTAGCTTTCACACAGCAGATTGACAAATGAATTATTAGATAGCATCATTCTGCTCAAAATGCAGGTGCCTCCCACAGAGGACTACATTAGTTCGCGGTAGATTGTGATATTTACAGTATTTTTGGCTTAATTACGAACCAACCCTGGTACCTGGAATTGCCAATTTTATTTCTTTCATCACCTCCTTTAAAAATAATTGTTCGCTTTATCGACTCAAGTTATTCTCAAAAATATAGAGCATACCTAATCATAACACGAAGAATTGCACATAAATGCCTCAAATGTAACATTTAGTAGACCAATATATTGGTAAATATCCGGATTTTCAATAATCGAAGACGCTTCTGAGTAGCTGCTTTTCAAACATTGTACAATATTTACAAAATACTGAGTTTTTTAAGAGACCTTAATACTTGGTCAGTACTACAGGGGAAGCTCTACCAGTAGCTACGCTACCACCGGCATAGGTGGCGGTTCACTGGGACACACACTAGGTCATGTACTCCCTAGGAGGGTTTGTTTTATTCCTTGCTGATATTTATCAGTGGGGATCCTTATTAGGGGGAACCCTGCTTCAGGGGACCAGTGTGATGCATAGGCTGTACCAGCCTAGCTGTGCTCCTGATCCCAAGGCCTTATGATGTATAGGAAGGAAGAGGAGTGAATTTGTAATTTATTAGTAACTCAATTTACACAATTCGACAGATTTTTTATTTCTGAACAAATATATTTTTTTCTTTTGTAAATATAATTATATTACTTTTGAAATATAATAAAGAATTTACGTTTCTGGGGTGTTTATGTTTCTGAAATGCAAATTTTTGCAATTAGAAAGTATTTTTTCAAACCAACTTTTGAGTGCTTATTGCAGCACAGCCATTCGGAATATCCAAGATGTTTTTAGACAAAATATGCTTAAAATTATCATATCCTTCCGTTGCTACCTAGGGTCCCCTGAACCTAGAGAAAAAAACTTTTTGATTTTTCAACATTTATTATTATTGCAAGCCATTCAGTGGCTTTATTTTTAGTTTTTAAAACATTCCTTCAGAAACTGTGTTTACTATGTAAACTTATTCCATGAGATGTTTAATTTACCTGATTTTTTGGGGGGTCTTGTAAACCCACCGTTGCTGTGAGGTATGTAATAAATACTTGATCTTAATAATTGGAATTCTAATAGAATTATGTTAATTACGTCTGTTTTCATCTAATACAGTGGTTAATAGCACCCCCAAGGAATGGAATAGGAATGTTTCCGAATTGAAGAAACCTCTGCCCATCTGGCTCAGGTAGAGACTTTGATATTTTGAAAAACATTCTTCAAAATTTTTTAATATTTCGTTAATATTTACAATAGCGGCAATTTGTTCACATTATTTTATTTATGAGTACATGTATTTTAAATAATGTCATACAAAATTTTTCTCATACTCAACAGTTTTCTGTGAAAACTAGCTCAAAATTTCGCATTTTCAGAAACGCTCAAACTTCATTTTCTCAAAAACTCCAAATCGTTTCTTTAAACTTTTCGAAAATATAGTGCTAATTGCACTCCTTAAGTACCTCCAGTAAGTTAAAGTTCATTTCGGGGTATTTTTTAATTTCACTATTTTGTTAAAGGTCTCTCACGCCGTTAATGTGCACAATTCCAGCAATTTGTAAACGCTATTGTATTTGTGTGTTAATATGCTTCAAATGACTTTAAATGAAGTATTCCGAAAACTCACAAATTTTCTGTAAAAGAGCTTACAATTATGTGTAGTGCATAAGTGCCATTTTCTTAAAAACGGCTCCAAATTTTTCGAAGAAAATGGCCATTTAGGACAAGATTTTACCGTTGTTGTTTTTTAATTACAATTATTTCCGTTTAACTATTATGATACGGAAAAAGTAAAAAAAATGTACTTTAGCCGGCGACAGATGGCAGCTGCCTAGAATATGTGGCTAGTTCGTATAGCAAGCCGAGACCAAAGGAAATATAAAACTAATACGGGAAAGTCTGCCGTTCTGAAGCATCACTAGTTTATTGCTTGGTTATTTTTCTTTCTGAACTAATATATTAATTTCTTTTGTAAATAAACAATTTACATGTTTCTGAAGTGTTTTTATGCTTCTGCAATGCAAAGTTTTGTCTAGAAAGCATTTTTTAAAGCACTGTTGAGTGCTTATTGTGGCTAAACCATTCAGAATATCCCAGTAGGTTATTAGACAAAATATGCTAAAAATTGCCTTATGAGCTTATTTTCGAAATTTCAACGTTCCATCCCCAAACACATACGCGCGCGCGCGCGTGTGCGTGTGCGTGTGCGTGTGTCTATATATATATACTATAGTTATATATATATATATATATATATATATATATATATACACACACACACACACACAAGTGTGGTTTTGGGTACAACAAATTTCCCAATAGAAGAATAAACTGGGAAATTACATTTGATGTAAATATTACAATTTCAAATTAAATTTCGAAGGATAGATTTTTTAATATTTTCATGTATCTTCACTTTAGTACTGATACTGAAAATGCTACTACTGGGTGCATTCACGAAGTTCAACCAAATTTGTCCGTCATATCAAATAAATTTCAAGGGTATTCCCAGCTCTTAACAGTTTTTATTTCATGAAGCTGTGGACCCAGATTATGGTAGATTCCATATGAAACAATTTATTTGAGGGAAGCTGTTCAGATTTAGATATAAATTTTTGTGACCCGACAAACCAAATGAATATTGTATACGTTTCAAACTGTATGAAATTCATTACAAGCTTGGTGAGACACTGGGAAGTGCGGTTACCAAGTAGATCTCTATATTTGTCCCTGAATAGAGTCATGCATTAATATACAATTATTTTAGTTCAATACAATTCTTAGAAAACATGACAAAAGAAAACATTTACGACACTGGCAGAATTCAGACTCCTTTACAGCAGAGGCTGAATGGAGGGTTCCTCTAAGAACTTAAAAAATCCAGCAGAGGAACATACATTGTAATCTCTGAATCTACAAGCAACACCATACTAGAAGTGACACGATAACAGCCAGGTAACACTAGTCTAGCTTCAAAGAGGATTCACCAGCTGATTACAACGGTCACTGAATGTTCCAGATACAGTGCAAATTGCAAACACAAGAAAACATATTCCCCAATCACTTTAGACGAATTCAACAATGGAATAGGAGTTGTTTCGTTTGAATAGTTCAGAGGCGATTCAAAATTGTAATTAAATCTAAAAAATCGTATTGGCCGAGAGTTAGATTTTGCCTAAACTCATCTGCGATAAACGGTTGGGTTCTATCGTGTTGTATTAACAACAAAATATCACTCCTTGCTTTCTAGCGCAGAATAACTACCGTTACTAACAGTTTTTGCAGTCTCCAGTTCAAAAATTGTAACTCTACATCACAGCAATAATATTCTGCAAAAATTCATTATGATGGGAACACTGGTCTGCAAAAAACCAATTCAATGAAGATGTGATGTGTCGCAGGCAGACACACATCTGCGTCCAATGCCATGTTGCTCTACATATTGATTTATAACATATCACACTCCACAAAACAAAAAAAATAAAATGTTCTCATGGAAGAGAGTGGCTTGACAATCCTCTATCAAGTATCAACGTAAGTTATGGATGTGTCAATACAGAGTATTTCAATTTCACAGACGTAGGTATTCCAAATTCCACTGCTCATGCTTAAGTACCATGCTTCTCATTAAGCCAATAATATACAAAGTGGGACTAACAGTCTTGAGAATTATGTGCGTACTTTTCTCTTCAAGAAGACGAGATGGACACTGAGGTTGTCCTACAATTGTGGCAACTGCTGTAAGACATGTTGGGAGAAATCTCGGAAGTTCTTCCAAAGTGACGCTTGAAATCCAGAATTGTATTAGGTTGAATACATTTAATCGTGCCAGAAAACTTCAGTTAAGTTTATAT
Organism: Gryllus bimaculatus; assembly: GCA_017312745.1. NCBI lineage: Eukaryota > Metazoa > Arthropoda > Insecta > Orthoptera > Gryllidae > Gryllus > Gryllus bimaculatus. Next base: position 5,756,539 of record BOPP01000070.1, on the reverse strand, counting down.
CGAGTAGTCAACTCATCATAATATATCGCCTCAGTGCCACAAATTCCGACACTAGGCAGGTTGAAAAAAATATCATCAGTCAAAGGTGATAATCAAAGAAGTCTTTCCTGAGGTAAAGGTAGCGGACCAGGAATAGGGATCTTACTGATGACCTTATGCCACTCAGTTACACTGCAGGAAAGGCTGTGTAGTTTCTCGCCTGTACTTCCATACAAAATTACATGAAAAAAACTAAAACCGTCAAAAAATTGTGCAAAACCTTTTTCAAAACAAAACAAAACAAAACAAAAAAA
>BOPP01000070.1:5679249-5755623 GCA_017312745.1 Gryllus bimaculatus | reverse complement strand
AGAGAGAGAGACAGAGAGAGAGAGACAGAGAGAGAGAGACAGAGAGAGAGAGACAGAGAGAGAGACACTCTCTCTCTCTCTCTCTCTCTCTCTCTCTCTCTCTCTCTCTCTCTCTCACGTTTTGCCATAAATCGATTTTGCAGTTTCAAGAACCCACAAAACATGGATTCTGACATAACGTTTTGAAGGGAGTACTTTATATAAGAGTATAAATAAGAAAAATATTTATACACTCTTTCATTATCAGTGTCCAACAATAAGAGTTATTCTGTCAACAAATTACAATACTCAAATACAAAAATTATGTACACGTACATCGCCGCTCTCCTTCCAAAGTTTGATCAATTCCTGATAGAAGTTGACACTGTAAACCAGATGTAATTGTAATAACAGAATCATGGCTCAACTTGAACATTCCTGACTCTTCATAGGTAAATTTTAAGACCTTAGTAAATATTTGAATTTAATGTAACAACATATAATAAATTGCAATTTTTTCGAATTTTAAACACCTAGTTTCATTAAACATTTACTTGTAATTATTGTGTAATGAAATTTTCCCAGTATTCCATTAAATCCCCTGACAATTCCAGGCTTTACACATTTTCCAGGTGCACATGAACCCTGTGAATTCCTTTTACAATTGCTTCTTACTTATATTCAAATGTCCTGAGAAAATTTTGAAGAATTATATAATCTTGGAAAATTAAAAATTTTAATGAAAACAAACTGGAAAAGACCCATTGGGCTGAAGGAAATTTTAATGACATGAATGTGAACCCTGAAAAAAGTTTCATTATCTGCCTGCAAATTATATTCTTTTCCACTGTGGTAGGTCTCCTGCTCTTTGATAATGTAGAATGGCACAGTCTGACAATATGGGTTCACGCAGGACATTACACCTACTTCGTTAGACAATCTGCCTGTTGAGACACACACACTAATGCGTTTACTTAAGGAAGCTTGACAATATTATATTAAACACTTTTTATTGGAAAGTTGCTTTTGATACATATACAGTAAATTATTTGGCATTTCAAACGTAAATTTGGCTAAACAGTATTTTCAAGCATAGGCCCCTTTTCCATCACCATTGACATGAACTCAATTTCTAATATTAATTACTTCTGAACTTATTCTTCCATGAAAATAAAAGAATTCCCTGACTTTTCCAGCAAATACCAAATTACTTGATAATATTACTGCTTCATCAGTATTGATACCAATACTGACTATGTCAAAAACCAAAATTATAATACTTCAAGTGCAAAGTAAAGCAATTTTTCCCAGAAAGAATTGTAGTGAATGTGGAAGAAACATTTTGCCTATGCCATTTTAGCAATTTAGGATTATTTCTCCTTAAAGAACCATTCAGTCCACTTCAGAAGATTCTCCATGCCTGGCTTTGTTATGTTTTCTTGAACTTCTTAAACTTCCAATGAACTGCAGGATGGCAGGATCCACGGGACTGCAACCCATATTTTGTGGATCTTGAGGGTTGGAGAACCAGCCATAACTGCATTTGCTATATTCAGGCAAATCAAAAAATACTCCAATTCCAACTTCTGGAAGAAGAGAAAGAAACGGGGAAAAAAGAAGAGGAGACTGGACGATGAATAGATAAAGGATGTGAAACTTTTATTTGAATATCAATAATGCAATAATATAATTACTGTGTAACTGACAAATGTTGAAGTTCCTTAAAGATGGAGAAGAGCAAGTAACCTTATAAGTTGCCATACTCTTTATCTCAACATCTCTGAACAACTTCATGCTACATTCCAACAGAGCTGGAGGAAGTCAGCTTGGGACTCCAAAACACTGTCATGCTCTGTCATATTTTATTTTCAATGTAATTGAATTATAGAATGCCGGCATCCACATTATTGGGACTTCAGCCCCATATTTGTGGATCTAGAGGGAATCACCCACGTGGGCAAACCAGTCACTGCTGCATTTGATAAATGCAGACATATAAAAAAATATTACCAATTCCATGTTCTAGAGGAAGGGAAAGAGTTGAGGAAAGTTAAATTTTTATTTTAATACTAATATTGTGGTAGTACAATCTTCTGTTAAACCACCACACAGCACAGGTGAAGAAGAGGAGGTAACTTGTTAAGTCACCAAACTCTATTCTCAACACCTGTGAATAACTTAACATATCATAACTACAGTCCTTGAAGAAGACAGCATGGGACTCCAAGCATTGCCAGTTAGCCTCCCACAAACTGAAATCGAAGAATTGCAATGTCAATAGTGAGAGAATTGCTCATTAACATTGCCCACTTTCCACTTACTAGATTTAATGGTACTTCACGAGTTCAACATAAAAATTATTTTACCAGTAGGCAGAAGAATATCCATAAAATCGCTACTTCAAACTCACTGTTGAATCAACACTGATCATCTACTTTGTCCTTTTTTTGAAGTTCTTTTTGTAGGTTTGTAAAAATCTCAGTTGAGTTTAGAGAAAAATATAGTACTTTAAGAATAATGGACACCATTTTCATATAAAACAATCCTTGGTGGCATTCTTATTAGTCAATATTTCTGAATATACAAATGTTTTTCTATTTGAACCAGTGGTGAAGTGTGAATTCAAATCAAAGGCATGCAGTAATATAATTTGACCTAGTCAGTGAGAGCTTGTTGATGCTAATAAAAAGTGATCAAATGTCTGTAAAACCTCCTTCTATTTCTAAAAAATTATATTGTGCATTGACAAAATCGAAAGACAGAAATATTGTTCACTCCAACTTAGAGGACATATTAGGATGGAACAATTTTCTGGCCTCCATGTATCATTATAATTGAATTTCACGTCCTTAATTTCATACTAAAAATATTAATAAAGGCAAATAGAACATTTTTATTAAATATTGACTACAACAAAACAAATTATATGGGAAATACCATAATGTTTTAAATTTTCACCCTTGAGCAATTTTTCTAACATCCAAACCTGGCATGGATTTTTCGCTTTTTATACAGCCTTCTTCTCGACAAAATGAAAAAGACAATACATGAAACGTAATACTGGAGCTTTATATTCACTTAATTCGAATTAGAACTTTCCAGGAATCATCAACTGATAAGGAACTGTTTCTTGTCCTGTCATGAATAGGTAATATTGGAACTTGGGGAACCCATGGCATTAGGGGAGTGGGCAGTCATAAGACTCAAGACTCACAGCTCAGTTCTCTTTCACTATACAAGCTGTGTGAACGATTAATACATAAAATCTATGACTAGGAGATTTTCCTTCTGCCCCCCCCCCCCCCCCCCCCACAAACACACAACAGCATGCAGAGACCATGAGAGTCCTCCTTCAGCCAAATCTGGCCTTTTATCGCCACTCCTTCCCACCCATGAAACCATTCTGCGTGTACTCAGGATATCTCAAGACCTTCTCAGGACCTTACTGCTTGTATTAATATGAACATGTCTGCAAATTTTATACATACTTGCAGTCCAACGTGAGAAAATTTGAATGTAATTACTGTTTCTTTGTGTTGATTCTTATGCAACAGTTAAACCATATTAAGAATATCTTAAGGCATGTACTGCATATTAAGCCCGCTCTGAATATTCACCACTGATTTAAACATGTCTAAGCTAACACCTACTTACTAAAAGTGAATCTAGTGCCTATTAGAGACTGCAACAGAAAAAAGGGGAAGACAAAACAACAAAAAAGGAAAACAAAAGAATATAAAGACGAACAAAAAAGATGGATCTTCGGAATATGGTTATGTTTGAAATATTTTTTAAAAAATATTCACTCAACAGAGATGGGATTCAATTCATGTCAGCTGAAGAAACTTACTGGTGATGGAGCAGCAGCAGTGCCACTAGCAGGGGGAGTAGCTGCTAAACCTGGAGCAGGAGGCGGCAAAGGGGCTGCTGGGTTGGCCGGAACAGCTGAGCCAACTGGAACAGCTGGATTAGCAGAGACTGATGGAACTGCAGAAACTGATGGGCCTGCTTGAATGACTGGAACAGCGAGAGGAGGGGGGACTGGAGCAAGAGGAGCAAAGGTTTTCTTTGGAATGTTTTCTACAACTTGTATATCTTCCTCTGCAGAATACTTCCAGTCTCTGAACGGATCATCCGAGATTTTTCCCAATCTCCGAAGCAAACTCGTTCCTACAACAATAAAGCATTGTATTTAGGAGAGGGAGAGCCAAGCTTGAATTCTGATAAACTCAATTAGATTACTCGATCTCATATTTCCACTCTTTCTTTCTTTTCTCTAAATGAGAGATGTCATCATTAGAACTTTTTTAAGAGGTTAGCAACTTTTGATAACCATCTTCAGATCTTCCATCTGAGAGTGAGATTTCAACTTCAACTCGCTAATAGCTGCTATACTCCCAAATCAATATAATGGTAAAGACGATACCTTTATTCTTACACCAACAATTATTGCTGTTAACCTGTGGCAGCTGCCTTTTCTTCCAATATACATCCATTATCATTCATTCATCCTTCAGCCCCAAAATTTCATCATCAACTCCACCCTGATTCAAGGGCAAATAATTGAAAAATTGAAATGTCTGGATGGGAGGAGAGGGTACAGAGGAAAAGAGGAGGAGGAGAAGATAATGAGAAATGGAAGGCAAGAACAAGAATGATATAAATGAGGGAGAAGAGAATAAGAAGAAAAAAAGAGATGGAGATGAATCAACAGGGTAAAGAAAAGTTTGAAAGGAAATGGAGGAGAGATGATGATGACAACAGAATAAACAGGAGGCAAAATATACAAAAAAGAAAATTTGTCAAATAATTAAATTGAATATAAACAGAACAGTTTTCCTTCTGAAGGAATCCTTTGGAAGGAATTTTTAGTATTAACTACAATACATTATTATCCCCAGATTATTTACACATGAAATTCTGTTTAGCACAAGAATATTTTCTTAAATATCCCATTTTACAAAAATAAAATAGGTTTCTGTTTGTAAGTAGCAACATTAATTGTTGTGCATAAGATACAAAGGGCTGTCTTATATTAAACAACTTAAAAGTGCTGGTCGTTACTTTTGAACAGTGTGTTGTAAGTATTGAAAATATTTTTATTATAAAAATAAACCTATACTTATAAGAAAGTAAATGTATTAATTCAGAAATTAAAATTATACATCCATTTACATCTGCATAATACAAAAGTTTGTACGTGTCAAAAAAAAGCAAGAATATGCGAACAACTAAGCGGAGTGAAAGGTCACACCACGAGACGCCTCCAGTGTCATCATCATCATCATCATGCCAATAATAGCAGAAACTATAAGAATCTGAATTGTGTTTGCATGATGCAAAATTGAGCAAAATTAATAATACATTATAAAATTTTGAATAGTAACAAAGAGACAAAAAAATAAAAAATAAGGAAGTTGAAAATAATGAAATGCATGAAATGATTGTCTCAATTCTTTACTTGAATTCAGCTAGAAAATAATTGAAAACATTCTGAACTTCAAGGTTAAGGATTTTTTTTAGGTTTTAAAATTTCAATGAAATTTCAATAACTCACCTGTGTTTGCCCTGGTTTGATCTGCTATATGCTTAATAATATTATTATATGCTTGAGAAGGCACAGGCCCCCACCGTTCACGCCAAACCAATTCATCCAAAAATTGCTGTATTATCTGTCGACTCAGAAGTGACAGAGCATTCTACAGACAAAGATAACATGATTGACATTACAATAAATCAACGAAATTATTTCATATTCAATACTCATTAGATAGACAGGCACATTAATACACCTACTGATGTCGAATACAAAGAATGCAAGAAATGTTTGATTATACAGTCATAGATACTAATCAATCATAATTCCATGTGAGGTGCAAATAGAAACATATCGAGTAAACATTTTTAGATCTTTTGTTCCAAATTCAAAGAGAATAAATGCAGAATACAATATTCAGAATTGTGTTTTTTGACTAAGGCACTAAGTACAAAACTTATTGCAATGAAAAAAAGTTAAGATGGAAGTTAATGGATTTAAAGAATTTTTTGTAACTTTTCAGGGGGGTACATAACATATAAATGACACATGGGGAATTTTGAAACAGCTTCCCTTTCTAAGTACATTGTGATAAAACAAAAAAATGTGACTTACATAGATTTCCTTAAATTTTGTTGGGCAAGTTAAGTTTCTGTTGTAGATAGAAGGAAGAAACAAAAGTGTACGGAGAAAGGGAGAGGAAAAATAAAGAAAAAAGAGAAAACAGTGGAAGAATAAGAAAAGTAATGGTGAATTTTAAACATTATTTGCCAGACATTCACAGAGAACAAAAAAGTCATTAAGTAGTAATGAAACTTGTACCTGGAACATTCGAGGCACAACCCTTCTGAGGTAGTTCATTACATTAATATTAGAGTGCTTTGGTATTTTATCTGGGGGAGTATCAGGGTTGACTGAAACTTGCAAAACCGTATTAAAGCCCATATGGTGCAGAGTTCCTTTGTCAACAGTAAAGTCTGTCAGGATGGTAGATTTTTTGTGGACCCATTTGGCTAAAGGCTCCAAAATTTTGACAAACCTCCTCTTATAATTTTTTTCACCTTCCTGCAATAAAAAAAGACACTGTCAACATTGAGAAAGAGCAATAGTGTTTACCAAAAACAATTTTTTAAAATAATTTATTCTACACATAATCCAAATGACATTCTTATTAATAGAATTACTGGAGATCATGTAAGTTCACAAATATATGTTTAGGAAAGATATTGTAACATTACCAGCAACGATTATCACTTAAAGTACTCAAGATCATTCTGATCATGAATACCAGTTAAATAGAAATTGATTTTAAAGGCTGAGGGTAGTAATAAGACACTAGCCACAGCAAGCCTCTTGCTGTTCATAAATATTAATATATCTATTTTGACCAAAGTGTGTCTTATCTCGTTATAGCCTCTCGCCCTTCATGTACATGAACAAAACGTAGTACCAAGAAAAGACACACTTGAAGGGCTGAGCGCAATATTTGTCTCACATCACAAAAAAGTCACTGAAAAGCATTTGTTATCTAGGAATGTGAATTATATTTGTACATTGTTGGCTTGACCAGTTTTCCTCTAAAAAGTTCAGAATGAATTCACTAGGTTTTCACTTCACAACACTTTCTAACCTCAATTGTGCAACAGTGACTTGATTTTTCTTTATTTTCTTAAAATGTGGTGTAGAGCACTATTGTGCTGACCGCTTCAATTATAAATAGTGTAACACTTGCTATGGCTGGTATGGCATGTTGTTATTAGCCCACGCCTTTCATTTATATTTAATGATCTTCATGTTTTGACGCCCTACCCTATTACCAATAATTCAACTTGTGAAGTTTGTTTCATTACAGTGCTTAATTTCAGGTAACAAATGCTTTTAATATTTTTATATGATTAGAAGGTAACACAAAATATTCTAATTGTCAACCAATATAAACATTAAAGCCTCAAAGCAAACAAAAACATTAATAATGTAACAATGAGTGTGTGTCTGATCGAGCGAATGTGCGTGTCTGAGTTAGCAAGAGTGTGTGGGTATTTTAAGTATTATCTTTTATTATCAGACATATATTTTACTCAATTTGTCAATAACAAACAATGGATACATAAAACAGTATGTACCTAAACTGCTATACACAGAAATCTTAATATACGCACCTGTAATGGTTCAATGGCTCTTAGGCGAACTAATTTATTATCTGGATCCATTACACCAAGAACTTCTACTTTGACATTACGGGTACTTCCATCTTGAGCAGCAGTTCCGAGACTAATTACACCCACCTAGAAATGGAAAAATTCAAAATATATCTCAAACAAATTATGGCAATAGCATGTCGGTTCCTCAGTCAAACAATTTAAGCATTCACAAATTAGATAAGCAATTCGTAGTCTATTTGATTTATTCACTCGTATGTAATCGAAGGTTCCTGTGAGCTGATCAACACCATTGTCACTTCAACCCCTTTCTAAAGACTAAAGACAGAGATTTTCGGGTGTAGAACAGTCCAAATCAAAAGTCTGCAAGCTGAGTGCACTTCAACGGATAGAAGACGACTTGATTACATCAGTAATGTATCCTGCTTGAGTTGTTCTTAAGTTTTCAGGTATTTAAAAAAGTTTTTTTTATGACACTTGGTGTTTCATTAAAAGATGCCCAGATGAGATCAAGTGTTATTGAGAATGTGTATTAAAGGTCACATAGGAAAAGCCAAAAGCAAATAATATTTCTCCAAATACAAATGAAAATAGAAATGTTTTAATTCAAATTGGAAGACAAAATCATAAATATACTTACCTCCACTCTCTTGTTTGGACCACCCATCAAGTCATAACTTTCATGAACTGCTGCAGTACAGACAGCTCGCATCTGAGCGAAAAACATTTTCACATAAAAGCTTTCAACCTTCACCCATGATACAATATTGCTAGCAGTTGTCTGACATGCCCAATGATATATAAGTTTCATGAGGACCAGAGGTGGATGAGGAGCACCTTCAAATATAGAACCACTAAATACCTGTAGGAAAAAAAAAAAGAAGAAAAAGGGTATGATTACACTTGGAAGTATTAAATCTTCTGGAATTCAAATTCCAGTTCTAAAAGGTTCAAAATTCTTTCGAGTCCTTGTATAGTAAAGTTAGACAACTTTACTATACATAAACTTTCTTCACGATTCATTAAATACTCATCAACAAGAATAAATCTGTTTCTTTATGAGCTTTTTAAGATGTTTTGTGGGGCTTGGGAAAATATTTGAATGGACAATCCACCACAAAAATAACAAGTTCCTTAGATTATGAAAGCTAATTTGGAAAAGGGGACAGGTAGGGATAGGCTAATTAAATTAAGAATGGCTTGGTTAATTTTTCTACTTGTATTAAATTACATAAGCAGTATCGCATTGCCTTAATTTCATCAAATTCAAAAAAGAGTTGTCTAAAGAAAAATGAGAGGGAAAACTAGAATATGTAGAGGAAATAAAGGTCTTTGCAAGAGATGTTCAATCTTCCTCACCATAATACATCCTTTACATCTACTACTATATTCATCTTTTCCAACACATGCCAACTGTTTCTGAGAGATTTTGTATATTCAAAACACTCAAAACGACATCCCCAGAACTGAATTTTAAACATTAGTAACAGGTAACTCCCCACCTCCAAAAGAGAATCCTATTTGCAAAGGTTCCTATTGATTTAGTGGAAGTGGAGGAGGAGGAGGAGGAGGAGGAGGAGAAGGAGGAGGAAGAAGAAGAATAACCATACCTTTCAGCTTAGAAGAATATATTTAACACAAAATACTGCAATATTCTTTAATTTAATGTCGCATCACAAGTTACAATTTCATCCTCAGAGAAATATTAAATTAAATATTGTATCCCTTGTAATAAGGTTTTGTATATGTCGCTGCTGGGAAATTCTTCCACTTTGTAACCCACCCGGCAACTAGAGGCCCTTCACCTTTACAGGATTGTAATGGGCTATAATAATAATAATAATAATAATAATAATAATAATAATAATAATAATAATAATAATAATAATATGTAGCTGCACAAATTCTCTATCAATGGGTTTGTACAATTTTGATCATAATCGTAGTCATTGTCAACATATTAAGGTTTGGGTCCCATGGCCTGTTCCTTGTTTCCGGTATTCCCCTACACTAGTTAGGTGTTCCTGGTCTATTTAGTCTAATTAGGGTCTCTATTTCATCTTGGTCTGTAGTTCATTACCATCTTTGTAAGTTTACTTGGTTTCTTCTTATATGTTCTTGCCATGTTGCCTGGTATTTCTCAATTTCTGTAACCACATTCTTTGTTTTCAGTATTTTCTGTACTTCTTTGAACCTTATTTTGTCTTTTCTAGTTATTTGAAGTACTGCTCTCAGATACCTCGCTTGGACTGCCTCTATTATCTGATTGAGTGTCCATGTTTCACGGACATATTGTAGGGTTGGTTCTGCCATTATTTTGTCAATTCTTTTTGTTTCTTTATTTATGTTCCAGAAGTGTCTGATTATGCAGCCATTGATCTTGTCAGTTTTGTTCCTATATCTTCCTATTTTGTTGCCTAGATTTGTGAAAGTTGCTACTTGTTCAATTATCTGATTATATATTACAATTTTTATTCTGCAGTAATCTTTTCCTGCTATTCCCATTGCCTTGGTTTTCCTTTTTAAATTTTCATTTAATATTCTTTTGCTATTCCATTTAGTACGTGTGCTGCGTTTTGGAGTTCATCTTCAGTTGAAGCAAGTATCACCTGATCATCAGCCTATAATATTGTTGCTATATGTACATATACATACACACACACACACCATGTAATTAAAGAATGGAAGAAGGAAACAGGGGAATAATATATAGTCTGATCCCCATAATTCCACACGATCTCTCCAGGATTGAATACAACTGGGCCTTGGACAGAGAAATTTGTTGCGTTGTCAGTAGTGGCTCATACACAAATAATAATATATTGAATAACAAGGGGGAAAGTCCTTGTCTTAGTCCTACATTTGTGGATATTGTTTTGGAGATGCTTCCATCCATGTTTTGTATTTCTTAGCTCCTCAGTATACGCTTTCTATTGCTTTTATAAGATGATTGTCCACTTGATCTTCTTTTAGGATATCCCATAGTTTCATCCTATCCACCTTATCATATGCTTTTCATAATCAATAAATAACAACAATGTTCGTAGATTTTGTTCACTTCTTCTCTTAACTATGTTCCACCCTGAAGATTGCAGCAATTGTGCTTCTTCCTCTCCTACAACCATATTGTTCTTTATCAAGCTTGTTTTCCATGTATTCTGTTATTTGTTTTTAGTATAACTGCTTAGATTTTGTAGGTTGTGGTTTGCAAGGAAATTCCTCTATACTTTTCGCATTTGTTTGTTGGCCCCTTCTTATGCATGTTTATCACTAATTCAGTTTGGCGTTCTTTTGGGATTTTTAGTTCTGCCTATATTTTATTTATGGCTTCTATTAACTTTTTCTGGGTTTGTTTTCCTGCATATTTCACTAATTCTATATTTACACTCTCTGGTCCAGGGCTTTTCTGATTCTTTGTTTTCTTTATCACTTTCTCTTGTTCTTCCATTTCAATGTCTGGATTTCCTATTTTTATTCTCTTATCGCTTTGTGGTCCTCTTCAATCTGCAATAAGTTTTTATAATCTACGTTTTATCTGGAATGATGTTTTAAGTAAGGTGCGTCTTTTTTCCATTTTTAGATTCTCATGTAATTTCAAATCTATTCTTTGTGGTTCAGTTCTATCTCTTGCTATTATTTTGATGAATTTGTTCCAGTCTTCTCTTCTCTTTTTCCTGGAGTTTCTTCTTACCTGTGCAAGCAGTTGTTAATACTCTATATAATCTGTTTTTTGCTATTAATTCTGCGATCTCATTGTTCCGGGATTGAAGTCAGTTTTTGTTCTTCTTTTGTTTTTTTAACCTATTGGTTCTTCCACAACAGCTTTTATATTTTGTTTTAACTATTCCATTTCTCTTCTTCCTTTTCTTTTGCATTATTTTGTTCCTCCTCCAGTAATTTCTGTGTACTCTTCTTGGATTCAGATCTTTTATTTCTTAGTAATGTTTTTTGTGCATTCGTTATTATGTTTGGTTTTTCTTTTATTGTTGGTTATCTGGATCACTATTTTGCTTTTAATTCTCGCTGAAAGCACTAGCACATTTATTATCCAGAAAAGAATATTGCGAACAATGACCAGCACTCATAGGCTGGAGTCTTGCAAACCCTTGTTCAATAAACTGATTCTTCCTCTTCCATGCATGTATATATTTGAAATAGTTGTCATCACAAAGAAAATTCTCATGGAAAACAAAGACACTTTTACAATAAATTCTGATACACACAACTACAACACTCATCAAAAGGTTAACCTACATGTTCCCCACTCTGAAACTACACTTTATCAAAAAAATACCCTAATAGAGGGCATTGCACTTTACAACAAACTAGACTATGATATTAAAAGAATTCTGTTTCTTCCTGGATTCACTAGACGCATTAGGTGCTGCAGTAGGACTATGCCTACAAATTGAAAGAAAAGAAAAAACAAGAAAAAGAAAAGAAAGAAAAGTAAACTGCTGTAAAACACAATAAGTAGGTAAATCTTGTATGAATGTAGAAATTATATATAATTAAATTATATATCAATACGTGGAAAATTACTTACTCTAAGACATTCTGTAGTCAGAATCCACGCTTTGTAGGTACCGAAAAAATTTTACGACAAAACTTCTGTGCGTGAAGAACGTTAGCAGCTAACCAGTAAGCAGGGTTTTCACTGAAATTCTCCCATCCCTCTGCTTGATTCCGCGGCCCCTTCACTTTAAAATGGATATTTTGATTTTGGGGGTACTTTACATGAAGCCTTAACAACATTGGCAAAATTTTCTAAAAAATTGCCCAAATTTTTTGATAATTTTTTCTTAGCACAAAAAGCGCATATAAAATGGGGGTTATATTAATGAAATGTGTTGTACAAAGCTGTAACATTAAATAAGGTCATCTAAAATCTGAGTAATTTTTGTACAAACTACGATGTTGATAGCGATTTTTTACTTCATGAAATGTGGTACTTTTTTTAAAAAAATGAATAACCACGTAATTTTTACAAATTTTCAAAATTGGAAATTCGAATTTTCTATACTTCTTTTGGTAGAATCGTCCAGAAGCTATGGTAGTATGTTTTTCTCAGAATAACTTCATTGTTGGACAGTGTTTCTGGGTGTAGGGAACACAGTTTTGGATTGGGAATTTGTGTTAATGTATTAGCTTTAAATGAATTAAGTTTTCGTGCATAATGAGCGAATGATAACGCACGATTGGTAATGCGAAATACAAATGATGGCTGAGATATGTTGATATGGACAGAAATTGCGGTATTATGATTTACGTCACCGTTACTACTGCGAGAAAGTTCGTGCTGTTGGAGCGCCATTGGTTCACACTGAAAACAGTTGGCAATTACTTCACAATTATGGCAATTGCGCCATTCCCGTTCAGCTGGCACACACTAGTTTTCTACGAGGGGCCAGTACACACTCGTTTTTTCGTAGTGATAGGCGGTGGCAATCAATAATAAAGTCTGGGAATTGGCTATTAATTAAAATCCTCATTTCATTTCCGCCCAGCTACGGAACGAATTTATCTCTTACAAGCTGACGTCAAGCCGAGACACTCGTTTTTCGCAGCGATATCAGATGGCAAGTAATTAGCAATTACTTCGCAATAAATGCTCGAGCTATTTCCGTCGCGGTGTGAATAGAATTTATCTTGTATGTGTGCTGGCGTCGCGTCAAGCCACCTCACACCCATTTTCTCAACAAAATTATTAAGCAATAAATTCATAATTGTGGCAATTAATTAGCAATAAATACTATCACTTTTGTTCAGTTACGGATCGAATTTAACTCTTAGGTATCCTGGTATTGCGACGCGTCGGATAAAGCCAACACACACTCGTTTTACATGGTGATAATAGACGACAATTTCAAATTGCGGCAATAAGCAATAAATGTTGGTGCCAATTCCAACCCGATAGGAATTATATTTAATTTACTATTAGTGCTGGGTCGCGTCAAGCCAACACGCGTTTTCTCAATGAAAATGCATGGCAATTAATTACCACTAATTTATCAGACAGATTTTATTCCAGTGTGCTGACGGCTGTCAGTTGGCCAATGTACAGTACAGCGGAAGAAATCACTCAAATTTCGCACATTGCGTTTGAGGTTGCGATATCAAGAAATGTCGGTTTTACAAAGAATGTAAATACACAAACACATGCAGGGCCAATCAATCAAAGTGTCAAATATATTCTAAATGGTTCAAGATGTTGCCATGTTTAACTAAATGGTTCAGACTCATCATTTGTAATTATTAGTATATAACTTAGAAGATATTAGAATTTACTATTCAAACGAATCACTATACCTTACTTCACGCCCTTACTGGTAGATCATGGGGCGCAGACCGAGTATGTCCATCCGTCCTATCTAAGATTATGGATGTATTGTATGGATTATGAATGTATCTACGATAGGACGGATACTCGGTCTGCGCCCCATGATCTACCAGTACGGGCGTGAAGGACGTTCAATGGTGATACATAGTGTCTCTTCAAGTTTTGAATGTGTTTTCGCCATGTTAAACTCTTGTCTAGTGTTAGGCCAAGGAAAGTGACAGATTCGACGAAGGAAAGTTGATGACCCCCCCCCCAAAAAGATCAAGATGATTATGAAAGTTATACATTCTACAGAAGTGCATTAAACTAAATTCTGAGATGGAGAACTTGAATCAAGTGTTATCGCTCCATTCTTGCAATTTGTTGAGGACACGCTGTAGCTGCCTCTCAGTAACTTGCATGCTCTTCGAGGATCAGAATATGCCAAAGTCATCAACGAAGAGCGATGCTTTCACATGCACATGCATAATTACTGATGCGATACTATCGATAGAAATGGCAAACAGAGTGACACTCAGAATTGATCTCCGGGAACACAGTTTTCTAATAGGTGGCTTAAGAATAACGAGTCACCAACGCGGACGCAGAAATATTTTGAAAGAAAATCTAGAAACGAAGGGAGCCGTTCCCAAAGGCCCCAAGAATGCAAAGTGCGAAGAATGTCGTACATAAGGTGTAAATAGATTCCTGTGCTCAAGGAGCCAGACCAGGCGTTTGTTTACCATTCGTTGTAAAAGCTTACACACAGCTTGTGAGTGAGATAGGGCGGTAACTTAAATACATTGTTCTGTCCTCTCCTTTTTTAGCAAATGGAATAACAATAGCTTCACGAAAAATCCTTGGTAAGGAATGTTCATTCCAAATGAAGTTGAAAATGCGGAGGAGAAAAGAACGAGCATTTTCCGAGGAAGCGAAGGCCCAGGAAAATTCATCCATGGAGAGCATTAAATTCTTCCTCCACGAGACTCGAGAAATCTAGTCTGCAATTCTCTATTCTTCTTTTGGTCTTCAGAGGATCTATCTAGGAGAGCAGTGTCTGGAGCTGGAAATATGCTCGTAGTGAGAGAGGCCAATTCTTCAACTAGATCTTCTGGTGAGGTGAGAAGTTATCCATTTATCAGAAGCCCTGAGATAGACGGCGAAGAAGTCTTCCACCGATCTGTCGAACCTTTCGCCACACTACTTTAGGGGGCGCATGGCACGAGTGATGAAATATAAGCTTTCCAGGACGCGGCCTTACTTTCCAGTATGGTTAATTTAGCTCTAGCTCGTGATGTTTTATAATTAAGTCGATTATCCACGGTTGGGAACCTACTAAGTTTTGCCAACGCCCGTTTCCAATCACACACCACGGAGGCACAGTCGAGATTCCACCATGGCACGGGGAGGTTGTCATGGGTGACCCGACGACTTCGGAATGACAATTGAGGCCGCAAGAAGACCGGCATCAGTAAAATGGGCAACCATAACATCGATATCGTCTGGGCTGGTTTCCGATTTCCGTGTTTCTTTCTCGAATGTTTCCCACTCAGCTCGGTGGATTATCCAGCGAGTACGAGCAACGTTTGGATCGGGAATATGAAACTGACCAGAATGGGGAAGTGGTCACTGCCAAGCAGGTCGCCAAGCACAGTCCACGGTAGAGAGATTGACTACAGAGAGCCAAATCGACGGACGAGAAATCGTTTGAAGCCACGGAAAAATGTGTGTTTTCGCCAGTATTCAGAAGAATTAAGTTCTGGTTGTCAATAACATTTTCACGTATACTACCTCTCGAACAGATCCTAGTGCCACTCCAGGCGGGATTGTGGGCATTAAAGTCTCCCATAATAAGAAAAGAGGAGGGCAACTGAGATAACGTATCTTCAAGTTCCTCTTGCGACACTTGTCCAGGCGGGATATAGACGTTGCAAATAGTTATCGATATAGTGCGGAAGTTCACACAAACGCAAGATAACTGAAAAGTGGTTCGTATTAATTTCTTTGGACACCAGGGATGTAACGACTCCGCCATGTGCCCAGAGGCCATCATCAATGAAGCAACAAAAGGCACGGCGAGAGGGGGAATGCTATAAAGTGTTTCCTGCAGGAAGATAACAACGGATCTAAACAGACACATCACCTTCAATTCGTCTAAACGAGTGCGCCATTGAGGTTGCACGAGATTACTCTTTTAGATGTTAAGTTGCTTTGCTTCTAAGGGGATTTTTTCTTCCCCTTATGCATCTGTTGCCCGAAGGGGCGTCTGTCCACCCCGTCTGAAGTTTACTCCGAGGCACATTCCTCCTGAGCACTGTCCGACGGGCTAAGAGATAGCTCAGAGCGAGTCTCAGGAGTCGGGGTAGGTGGTCGGAGTTTGGAGGAACAATCTTTTTTATGTTTGCCTGGGCCAGAAGGGCGAGTGACATCGGCTTTCATGCGGGGCTAAGAAGAGGATTCTAGGTCCGACTACGCCTGTGTGAATTTCTTGCGAACAATTTCTATTGCGAGGGAATTATTATCTTCCCACCTTGCTGAGGCGATGTCTCCTCGGGGAAGTCCACTGGACACACCTGGAAACAGAAAAGAACAACTGGGGGACTAGCAGATGCAGTCTGACAACTCGCTGTTGCTTTTACCGTCTTGGCTAGAGTACTGGAAAATGAACGCCCAAAATCTACAAGGTTCTTCACTAAGTATCGGCGTTTCGCCTCGGGAAAGTATACTTTCTTCTTCACTCTGATCTTTTGTATCTCCCTCTCCCTCAAATTTTAGGCTCCTGTTCGAGTTGGCCGCATGGTCTCCTTCACAGTTAACACAGCGAAGTGGGGAGGCACAAGGATCCGTATCGTACGTGGATTTGCCGCACTTCGCGCAAACAGGGCTTACGGCCACGCACTACTGTTGGGTATGGCCGAACCTCTGACACTTGAAATAACGCGGGGGTTTTGGGACATACTGCCGCACGTGGAGATTATAAAACCCACAAAGAATCCTCTCTGGGAGGGGAGATTAAACGTCAAGATCAGAGTGGAAGTAGGGAACTCTCTCCCATTCTCCTTCTTGATCCTAAACACCGCCGTTACGCCCTGACTGCTAAAGAAAAACAAAAGTTTCTCCTCACTTTCGGACACAAAGCCATCGTCATTCACCACACCCTTACATAGGTTAAGGGTCGGGTGAGTGGTCACTCCCACCTGGAGGCCGGCAACCTTAGTTTTTGAGATTTTTTCGATTAGCTTGCTCATCGGTGCGTGCTTTGAAGATAATGGTACTATTTCTCTAACGCACCGCCGCTTGGAGTTTACCGAAACTGTCCTCAACGGCTCCCGCGAGACAAACCGCACTAGTATGTTTTTCCCTTCTTCCACGCACGCCATCAAAAGGAAACGTGACTTCTTTGATTTATTTTCTTTCTCAAGGACGAAACTACTCAAATCCACCATTCTCTCAAAGCATCGCCTCTTCCTTCCGGAAAAGGGCAGGAGGTTTGTTTTATGCTCCACAGAATTGAAGTGGATTCGTCTCCGTGCTCCCCACCCATCACTGAGTCTAACAAGGGGACACTGGAGTGCCAGGGTTGACACGAAGATATAGTGGGAAGATGTCACAGCGCTGCCCCGCCCTGGATCCCCCTGGAGTTAAGTACGAGACCTAGCCCGAGCCCATAGATCGGGAGTGGGTTAGCTCCCGATCGCCCGTCTAGAAGAGTCCGAGGCCAAAGCAAGTGTTGGAAACCTATAAGGAATGGTTCCCAGAATACGTAAACAACGTATCTCCACGTGCAAAGCAGAAAGCTGCACAAGGAGTCGTTGAGAAACAAACAGGTCCCTCAACTGCTAGGACACAGCTTCCCTCCCTCGCCATGCACGGCAAACATGGGCGGGCGATCTGCGTACAGGGCGGGAGTATCTAAATAAAAGGGGTAGAAGAAAACAGACAGAATGTTCTAAAAGAACGAGAATGAATGATGAGGAAAATGAAGATGACTGATGAAAGAAAGGAAAACTTGAGATTTCTTTCTGCATTCCCCCATGAGGACGTGAACCGACCCACCTGGACAAGTGACTGGAAGAATGTGGTATAGTCCGATGAATTTTATATTGTTTACATTGAAAGTTTGCATTGTTTCCTACAAAAGACCGGGTTTATTTACGAAGAACCACAAACAAGACTATACCAAGCGGCTATATCGTGGTACTCAGATGATCCTAAATACCTTCACAGGCCGAACTACTGCGAATGAATATCTCGCCATCCGAACAATAAAGTGCTAACAATGACTAGCGTAACACTGCTATATTCCACGAAAATACACACAACAAAGACGGTTTAAGCGCTTGGGTTGCGGAGCAGCAGAATATCAACAAACATCTTTCCTGGCCAGCACAATCGCCAGAACAAAAAAAACGTTATGGGCCGATTTAGAGCACAGCGTGGGAGGCAGATTTCCGTATTCAACGTTGAAGCAACTGACGTATACTTTGGTACAAGAATTGGAGAACACCCTGTTACAAATTATTCAGACATGCTACCAGACGCTGCTCGTCAATAAAGACTGTAAAGCGCTGCGCCTCCTATGGAAATCCCCCCCCCCCAAAAAAAATTAAAAATATATTTATAAATTTGTGTTAATAATGAATTCCTTAGTTATATGTCACAATCACATCAACAATTTTCTTTCTTAGTTCGATAACGGTCGTCCGTAACTCATTTGAAGCTGTAGACAGGAAAGAGAAAAGGGTTATGCAGCTCAGCGACCTTTTCCCAATGTCCGATAGGAGCGCTAATTTCTTATGGCCGCATCGTAAGAGATTGTGTATATAAAAACAATGAATGCGATACAATGGAATGGAATGCAACGCATTTGCAACCTTTTCCATTTCGTAAACCACGAGCCGCGACTGCACGCTACATATCCATTCCGCGACGAACTGCAGCTGCTCTAAAAGCAAATGGTGGTCCAAATTCTTCTTAACAAATAAATATTTTGTATAGGTCAGGTGTTCATTTTTTTCCAACCCCTGTATATGATTACTACTTTCCAAAGCGCAGAAATTGAAAGAAAATTCTGCAGCCTCCGGCCATGTGAGAGATTTGTATGATTTCATTATATACCTACGTATTCGACAAAAATCCAAAAACAATCAACATTTGCGACTGAATAATAGAAACGTTCGATTGCGTTATTCCGCATAATCTCATAGTGCGTGTACGGATAATGTTCAGTCCATCGCTGTTTTCAACACACCTGACGCAGTGCGACAGCAAGGCTCTGGAGGAAAACGCCGCGTTGAACGAATGTAAATGCTTCCAGAACAGGAAAACATGATAACTTCCTAAAAATGATTAATGTTGAAAATCAGCTTTTATTGCCAAAGTGTGCTAAAAGCCTCCATACTTATTGTTTTCAGAATTCTTTCTTTGACCCAAAACCTCAGGAATATGTTTTTGTGGACTTCTGCCCAACTTGCAGCTCTCCCACAACTAGCTACTTTGTCGCTTTAAAGCATACAATATTTGAAGACTTGAAATAAAGTAAGTGCCATTTCTGTTAAATTTACGGTTTTATCAGAATAACGATGAAAGAATCAAGCAGTATAACATAAATAAGAACTAAAGTCCATTTCTTGTTAGTCTTGTTTTTCTCAAAATTATGACTCTGGCACTTACATCCTTTTCATTTCAAGCCTTCATTTATTAATGTCTGTTGCACAAGAGAATTTTACTTTCCTTCCTTGAGCAGTGTGCATGCCACTTTGTACGATCATTTTAAGTTGTTTCGTTCAGCAGCATTTTTTTGCTGATGCAGACCTCTGGTATCGATACATTTTGATAAGACTATTCCTTCTGCGCTCCACTGTTCACAACGGTTTCGGGAAACCTCCTGAATTCGCAGTAGCTGACAATGTGACACTAGACTGACGCCGGAGCTGGCTTTAAATTTTGAAAAATATTTTTTGGTTTGATAAATAAATAAGCAACTGTGCTTACATTATATAAAACGATTAAAGGGCGGTAGCGAAACTGAAAATGCTGCTGTCTTGAAAATGTTAAGATGAGATATAAATTAAATTATATGAGTATTCAAGTTTTAATAAAAATTTGCGGACGCGTTTGGTATCATGGGCCTCGGAGCGATGTACCGGCTGCAGGCCCCTCTCCTTGGGCCAATAGAAATATATGGGCGTCACCAAAAACAAATTATTGTAAGGGACAATTCAATAAATACGGTACAGATTATAGGGGAGCCCCTTCCAAATTACCCCATATACTAAACTAGTGGCGCCACGTACTTCTTCGCCCACAGCCCGTATTTTCACGCAAAATTACGCAAAAAGTACTCCTTTTGGAAAACTTTCTAAAATTGTGAACTTTTGCAATATTCGAAAAATCAGGATTTTTAACGAACATGAGACCTGTAACATTCTTTTAAACGTCCTTTACAGTATCCAAAAACAAAATTTAATCAAAAACGATGGAGTCACTTTTTTGAAAATGTTTCAGGAGCTTCATGTAAAAAAAATTAAAATATCGGTTTCAAATTCAATGGGCCGGGACATCGATATTTCCAGATCGATTGGGAAATAAAAAGAACATCGGTTGAACGGTTTATCCGCTAGCGTTGTTCACAGAGAAGACTGATATTTTTCTTTAAATTTAACAACTGGATGTATCCACTTTTTCTTTACTACGGCCCTGTAATAACGACGAAATAAGTTTTTCTGCGGCAAATTCGACATTTTTTTCGCGCAGCATTACATAACTTTCTCTCCACTCCACAGCGAGAAAGTAGAAATATTGGGGCGGGGTACGCGTCCCGCGGCAGTGACGCACATGTATACATAATAACAAGCTACATATACCTTGAAACAATTCCTTTGCGCTAATTTATTTCATTTGAATTCCAGACATTTCTGGGCCTTGTAATGGTATAATGGGTGTTGACATGTGAAGGAAGCTGTTTATCCATTTTACCAATTTTTTTTATGAGCAATAGTAGAAGTATGTTGTTACATGAACTAATTGAATGCTGTATTTCTCGTACTTGTGACCTGCTCTACAGCATTGAGCTGAAACTTGTACTATCGAACATTGTACCATTTCGTCAACTCTCGACTTGTATCTCACATTACTGAAAAGGCAAGAGTATTTACATTCATTTAATGAATGTAAAAATTTCATTTTTGTGGAACTTATATCCTCCTCTTCAACTGATGGAAAGGCTTAAATCTGAAAGTTCTTTGTCTTAATGCAAGTAAGAAGTGATTGATGAGCAGTGGACCTATTACTTAAAAAAAAAAGAGACCAGGCAAACTGCCGAGGCTATTAGGTTGCATACCAACAAGATATGCCGAAAGGCACATACTTTTGCCGTATACAATTCTGATTAGGTTGACACAATGCAGAAATGCAAGCCTTCTCTGGCAAAGACCTTACATTTACTGTACACATTCCAAAGGGAAATAGTAGTAAGGATTGTGGAGTGTTAAAGAGGGAAAACTGACCGAGAGATTGAAGAGACACTGGTTGGAGGAAGATACAAAAGACTTGCTAAGGCCCAGGATTGCATGGCCAGGTTGTTTGAAACGAATGGGAGAAAACAGTGCCAAACTGAATGTGTAACACTGAGGATGTCCAAACAGGTGTGGAAAGGCTTGGATGATTGCTGTGGAAAATAAAAGGGGCCAATTAAAAAAAGTAATTGAAGGCACAAACAAGCCTGTATAATAAATGCAACTCACCGATACAAACAACTGTGTAGGACAAAATTCACAAATCCAAACATAACCACCAGAATGAGGAAACTTAGACACATCTGAATACATTCCAAGTTTAAGATTAACAGGTTCACCAGTAGTAGCTGAACGATGTGATTGACAAGTCTACAACAGAAACATAGGTGTTTAGAAATATTGCAGCAACAACTCACACTACAAAAAGTTCATAATTGGACCACTGCATTCAACACTGGAAACCCTTCACAAAGTTTAGATACCAGACTGCAGATCTCAATAAAAAAAATTACACTTCCGATATTTTCACTTGATTATCACAAAATATGAACAATCAGTAGTAATGTATAAGAGGAATGGACATCTGTTATAAAAGGAAATCCTTTATAATTTTATTTACCTGTGATGATCGAACAAGTCCCTGTTGGATAAGCCATTCAGTAAGTTTGGTCATGGAATTTTGAAGTAATACTTTAACTTGTTGGTCTGAAAGTTAAAAATTTCCATGATATAAAAAAAAATTTAAAAAAAGATTTATTTTAGAAGTAATAATAACAATAATTATGCATAAAACTTCAGAAAATCATAATTAAAAATGAAGATTCTGACTGTTTTATGGGATTTGGGTGCCCCTCAGACCTGCGTTTGCAATAGGAAATTTCCATGTGAGTCACTATGTGGTCAGCAGGCTAAATCTTAACAGGATGTACAGAAACTGAATTCATTATCATTAGAGTCTGGAAGTTCTGGTACCCCCCCTCCCCTAAAAAATGCAAAAGGCATGTAACAATAAAAAAATCATGATTTAAAGGGAGATATTGTAAAAAATGAAAATTGCAATGATTCAAATTTTTATTTTAACTAAAATTTATGTCAGCGCTTACATAGAAGGAGCCAATATTTTCTTTGTTATTTTGATTGCACAACCCCAGTTTTTCCTACTCATAATTATTTTTTTCAGTTTCAGTAGTGAAAATTATTTTTAGTGGCATACTAAATTTCGATATGACTAATTATTTGTTGCACTCAAAATGGTACCTCTATGAAATGCTATTGTGGTGTCTCTCAAATCCTGAAATGGCATAAGTGAAAACATGGGTACAGTTTTCATTCTTCACATTTGTGAATCACCAGCACTGAGCAGGGCTGCATTTTACTGAGGGCTTCGTCCTCAAAAAACATCAGAAGACACAGACAAGGGTTGGATAGGATTTCTCATTACCAAACCAAGCCTGTTGACATCAATGAAAGAAATCCAAAAATTTTCCTTTTGTCTCATGTAGATTTTTAACACTTCCTGGCCCTGGAGCCTCCACTTGCAGAGAAAGACAATATGTGAATGTCTTTTTCTTGTCCTTATTAACGGGTATGTTACAAGCTTGATCCAGATTGGTGCCAGGAGAAAAAAGGAAAATAATAAGGAAAAATGAAGAAAGAGGCCAAATGAGGCAAACTACCACAAGTATCAGAAGTTAAAATAGGAGAGAAGGCCAAAATGAAAATCTGAAACATCTCCAGAAGTTCAGATAAAGTGATTTCTTTAAGTATTAAAAACATAACAATGAAAAGGCTTTTGCCAAACTTCCAGGCTCTAATAATTATTAATTTATTACAGCTTCAGGTCATACTATTTTTGACTTTGGGAAAAAACACCAGTAGAAATCCCAGACTAAAAATTGAACTTCAATCTTGACAATTCACAAACTTAACATCAGAGGCATTAAATAAAGGAGAAATATACCTAAAATTTAAAAAAAATATTTTTTTTTTGCACAAATACAACAGACATAATTTAATGTGTTATGTGTTAATAAATTTCATATTAAATGTGGTAGTCAATCAATACGCTAGGCGATTTGCAATAACCACTACTCCAAATAACTAAACACCTGGCAAGATAAGATGTTAAATTACCCACGAGCAAAATGATTTAAAATATTTTGAAGAATGATTACAAGAATATATTGTTTCAAATACTTTCTTCCTTCTCTTCTTTAATGCTCACTATGAAAATATTTTATTATTCTATAATTTGTTTATATTACTTCATTGTTTACATAATCAATTGTTCTCAAATCTTCTATCTTTATGCAGTGTAACCTTAATTACTTTAATTCCTTGATATTTCCCATTTTTATCATTTGCACAGCATACACAGACATGTTGAATTTTAATGTATTGCTATAGAACTAATATCATGACACAATCTGTAACAAGAGTTTACTGTTTTCTGGTCACAGACCTAAACTTCACATGCTTCTTTTCATTCTTGTTGACACTGAAATACAAGCAAGTGATGATAGGCATAATTTTCTTCTTAGGATTTGACAGCATTAAGAATTCGCTACAAAACTAGATGAAACTGCAGTGTGCAATCCTTTTGTTTACAAGAACTCATGACTCCATATCAAATTCTAAACCATTCTCTCTAGTGTGACATTCCCTCTCATCAAGTGCACATCAGAGACTGGTGCCTGGCTAGTGGACCCAGCCAGTGGATCTGGCAATGCTTCGCTAATGCTTCGCTAATGTACTACGCTTCACACGCTACTTGTCATGTGATTGTCAATCACGTTTTATGCACCGCTACGCAAAATTTTTAATAGATGAAAGAGGAACCCATACTTGCGAGAAAGTCTATGTCCTTTTTTGGACATGTTTTCCACATATCCTATTGTTAAAATGTTCTAGTTCAAGTTTGGGCATGTACTCGCTATGATTAGGATAGGATTTTAATGAAATATAACTTTTTTCTTTGCTCTTTAAAACAATGCCTTTTGAGAAATTCATTTTGTTATGATAAAAGGAAATGAACCATTTTCATAGGTCAATTTTTGCAATTTTTGTTGATTTTGACAAAAAAGTCATTTTTTTTTTACAGATTTCGTAATATTTAAAGCATTTTTACTGATTTGCTCGATTTTAATGTCATTATAGTACTTGCTTCAAATAAAATGTATGAATCGCAACAAATGATCTCACAGCATTCCTGTGTGGCCTTTTCGATTTCTTCACTCAGACATTGTAACATCGGCAGTTGTGAGCATGTAATACAAACCTTCTTCGACGCCCTTGGGGTCGCACTGCCGATTTCGCGTTAAGAGATTTCCTGTTAAAGGACAGTGCAAACCAAAAGTTTGTAAGTAGAGTTCATTTGGACGAAAAGAAGCTTTGATTACATCAACAACATATCCAACAGCAGAGTTGAGACGTATACGGAGAGAACTGCTTCAGTCTTTTTCGAAGCATAAACGTAAATCCTTATTGAAAACGTAACGTAAAAACGTATTGAAGATGCCGGAAGCAAAACCCGTAAAATGTGTTTTTTACAACAGTTGGCGGATGAATTTGGATCGAATACTTTTACAACGGATGAAACTGTTTTGTTTTCCAAATTACGTGAGGTAAAAGTAAGTGCTGACCAAAGGTTTGCCGTGCAGAAGCATATTGGACGAGAAAAACATGTGAAAGCTCTGGCAAATAAGAAAACAAATGTTCGCAGCTTCTTCTGGGGGCAAAGTACAAATATATCTAATACATCTTCTGCTACATCAAATAAATATTTTGCCAGGACCTTTGTGAAGTTATGGCGATTGTGAATATTCCAATAAAAAAATGAAATAAGCCAAAATTACGAAGTTTTCTTGAGCAATATACTGATCATAGCATCCCAGATGAATATACACTTCGTAAAAATTACGTGTGTCAATGTTACGAAGACAATGTTAAGAATTAGAAACACCATCAAAGATAAGTCAATTTTTGTTTCGACTGACGAAACTACCGATGTCGTGGGTTGGTATGTTGCCAATGCTGTTATAGGGACTCTTGATCCGAATGCACCAAGCAATATATTCCTTTTAACAACAGAGTTTTTGGAAAAGTGCAATCATCCAACCATTTGTATTTTTTTTCCTAAAGCAGGCATTTGTTGTATCCCCAAGGTATCCAACATGACAATATTCTACTTTTATGTTACGGATGCTGCACCTTACATGGTGAAGGCTTCAACAGCAATGAAGTCATTTTATACAAAAATGACTCCTCGCAAATGCTTTCCACGGATTATCGGAAGAGGTCACAAAAAGTATTTTCTTGAAGTAGATACCCTTTTATCAAATGCAGAAAAAATGTTTCTGAAAGCTTCATCGAGAATTCAGTATTTTCTTGAACAAGCTCCGGATATTCCCTTGCTGCTACAGCCTGTAGTAACACGATGGGAACACGGATAAAAGCACTTATACTGCGACTATTTAAATGTGTCCAAGTCCGTAGTTGAGAGTTTTGATACAGATGATGCAGCAGCAATCAAAATTTGTCGAGATCAGATACAAAATCTGATTTACGAGATATTTTGCAACTTTCACTGAAACAATCTTAAAAAGTAAGGGGAACCCAATATGTGTGTTATCAACACAACAAAAAAAGTGGATAATGACTTGCAATTGTGCAAAGGACAAATCGGCAAATATATCAGCAAAAAACTTACAATAGTTCTGGAGAAAAACACGGGGTATCATACGTTGTGCAAAATATCAAATATTTTGAATGGTGAAGATTTTTATGATAGTGTACTTGAAAAAGAATTTTCACTAAGTGATCATGTAAATTTCAAGTATGCACCACTCGCATCAATCGATGTAGAAAGAAGTTTGCATCATAGCTATGACACTGTCTTGGAGTAATTTGATTTACTTGTACGCACAAAAGGTTAAGTAATAACTCCGGCCAATATTTCACAATTCCAGGGGTGCTTGAGTCAGCATAAAAGCATCAGCGAGCGTTTCCGTGCGACAGACACATTCCCACTGCACTACGCCTGTATTATTTGTGCAAGTGCTATCAATAAGTTGACAATGTTTTATCGCAATCGGATAAACCGTACAGCAGCACATAAAATACAAACATTGATTTTTGTTTACAAGATTATTTGGGGTTATGAAAATAATTTAAGTAAACACGGCAACATCACCTCGTGGAACATTTCCGCGGCCGAATAACCATAGCTCTCCCGGTGGCCCGCGCCCTGCGGCGAAAGTGAACAAAGGTCTTGGGTCGCCCGGAGTCAGTAAAGCGTCTGGAGAGAACTGCAATGTTAAATCTTCTCGATTTACCAATTACCTTTCCATTATTACGTCGAATTTTGGCTATAGAAATATTTCAAATCCCTCAGTTGCCAGAACTTGCCAAATGACGTTAGGATACAGTTCCTTGTACGATATTCAGAGAAAATTGTAAGATTTCACAACACAGCTAAGAAAATGTTTGTAATAAGTTTATTAATCTTTAACATAAAACGTTGCCTACTTTACGAATGTGATTGCAGGAATAATAAACCTCTCATTTAATCGAAGCCTGGGAGATGAATTGGTCCAGCATCGGAAGCTCCAAAATTACTGACGTAAATTTGAAAATTTAATATATTTTCAATTCTAGGAGGATATTGTAAATAAAATTACAACAGGTTTGGTAAGTACAAGAAATGCAATACTTGAAGCAAATGTATTCTCACTTCGTCCATATCCCAAACGCAGTGAGCTTAAAAATAATCCTCTACATCATACGAGTTATCGAAGTTAAGGGCGCTAAATCTTCCAACAATTCGAATACAGACGCTAAAGATTTTGACTGGATAAATCTAAATCTAAGTGTGTTCCTGGCACTGATAAGCTGATGTGTTGGAGGGATAACGAAAGTGTAATTTCAGATACAGCATATAGACGTCGGGTATGCAACTTCCGATCGTGACACTGCCCATATTTTTACACGAGTGGCCTGCGTCTCGACGCGAGGGCGGCGACAGTTCGGCTCGTCATTGTTTGGATACAGCACGTCACCGCCTGCGAGATATCTTTTCGATGTATGAAATTGGTCCGTCAACTGGAGGCCTATTTTGACGTTTTTGAGTGAAAGGGGCGCGCTTTCTTGCAGAACAAGCAATAATCATAATGAATAGTAGCATAATACCCAATGAAGATTCAAATAATTATGTTTTTGTTGAGTGGTTAATAAATAAAAAAGGCACCCAATTTACATAATTAGACTGCTTTTTTATTTCTGGGCTATTTTTTCTTTCTGAATAAATATATTCATTTCTTTTGTAAATAAACAATTTATATGTTTCTGGAGAGTTTATATGATTTTCAATGTACATTTTCGCATGTTTTCAAAACAAATTTTGAGTGTTTATTGTGGCTCAGCCATCTGAAATATCCAAGAAGTTTATTAGACAAAATATATTTAAAATTGTCTTAAGATCTTATTTTCGAAGTTTCGACGTTTTCTCCCTGGACACTGTGTGTATAGGCTGCTTTTTAAATCAAAAGAACGCACCATTGGTGTCGAGCCATGTAACACATTGGATGGGCAAGGATAAGACCAGGGGCTCAGACGTAGGCAGAGCAGCAGGGAGAAGTAATCATACAATTTGGGCAGACGGAAGCCAGAGGAACACCGACCTGATAAGAGGTTTTTTCCTTCTCTTATCACAGTGCAAGTCATCACATGTAAACTAACGTTGAATTTTAAGTACATCATGCAATCGATTTCGTTCCTCTTCCTATCCTCTAGCACGAACTGCCACTGTTCAAAATGTTTTAAATCATTTTGCTTGCACCTATTTTTTATTAACACATAACCTAGTAATCACTTTTCCAAGAGAAAAACTTTGAAATAGTTCTTCTGAAGGTACCAAATTTAAAAGGTAGATTTAAATACCAAATTTTGCAGTTGTGTTCGAACCTTACAACCTATGGACCAAAAATCTTCTATAAAGGTAAGTGGAACACATTAAACTTACCCAGTTCCGTCCGGTCTCTCGAAATAGTAGAAGAGCTGAAGTCCTTCATTCTCATGATGGGTTTAGCCACCACAACCAATGAGGGAAAGGTTTTACCCACCCCCAGTTTATTGAAGTTCACTTCACGGG
This sequence comes from Gryllus bimaculatus, assembly GCA_017312745.1. Lineage (NCBI taxonomy): Eukaryota > Metazoa > Arthropoda > Insecta > Orthoptera > Gryllidae > Gryllus > Gryllus bimaculatus. The sequence continues at coordinate 5,726,966 of BOPP01000070.1, read as the reverse complement.
AATCAGCGGGAATAGGAGCGGCGCGTAAAATTCTTGCACCATTATTTACGGCAATTCCGGGACCATTAACAATGGAACCGGTTCGGATCCCAGACGGTGGTACTCCTGCTCGAAACTGGTGCATGGATGGGTGGATTGGATTTGCTCCGCCTCCTACAGCATTAGAAATAGGTAAGGACCTTATTTGAGTAATAGTTGGCTTAGGAGATATTGCAGTTAATGGAGGGGGATTTGACACAACACTTGGCATTACTTGCTGCCTAAAGCCAGGACCATTACTGTTCCCAATACTACTACTGCGGTTGGTAGTAGTAGTAGTAATAGTTTTATTTGTAGTAGCAGTGGAGGCAGTTGAAGAGGGAGCGGTGAGCGTATTTTTCGGTGTGCCCTGGTGGCTATTTGCGTCCCGAAAGGAATTACTATTACCAACGTAGTTATTTTTATCACTATTAGTATTACTAACATTATTATTAATATTATTGCTAATGATATTATTATGATTATTTTTATTTTTCTTGTCAATAACAGTCCTCATTTGTTCGTCAGTGAGATCAACCACTGGTGCTGCTCCTGAAACACAATAACAAAAAACTTTACAACTTTCTCTTGAGATTTTATTCTTCAAAATTAATACCAATATTACACAAGCCAAAGAAATTTTAAGTAACATTTTATCTTTTTTTTGCCAATCCACGATAATTAAAATATACTCTTTGAAACAAGGCTTGTTCATTTCAGCAGAGAGTTTTGTTTAGATTACAGGAAACCTTCGTTACCATTAATTCCACGGGACCGAACTAATCGGTATACATAGCAGTTTCCTTGCTGAAAGCCAAATTCTGTTCATCGTTGCGGCAAAATTCGTGTTAAGCAAATGAGCGGTAGCGAAGATTTACTGTTCTTCTGAAAATTAGACACTACCCCCCCCCCAAAAAAAATCACACCTTTGATAACTTTTCGTATTATTTTCACAATATAATTACATGCAATTATTGATTAAAAGATTTAAAATAGATAAAACAATCGATTGTAATGCGTACAAAGGATTTGGTAGTGAACGAAGATATATAAAATATGATCAAACATCTCGAATCCAAAACAAGCAACTTGAGTTCGCTTGTCCCATTAAATATCAACTTTACGAACGGCCTTTCCATATGAGCTGCAGGGCCATGTTCAATTAAGCTTTTGTTTTGACAGTAACACCCAAACAAATTAATATGCGTTGAAACAAATGGCGGTAATACTTATATCAACATATATTTCGAACTACAGATGCACTAAAGTTCAATTCTTTCTTATTTATTTTTAATTTTTAGTTTTATTTATTTATTGCTCTTGTTATTCGAGTTGTGATCTCACCAGTAACACACAAAAATGAAAACTATGCCCAAAGCACTGTTAGCTTATTTTGTAATTTATTGCCTATTGTGCACAAGTCCTTCCATGTCCACATTAACGTGATCAGTAATTAGAAGTAATGCATTTTCAAAAGTATCCATTTGCCACTATGCAATATTATGCTAATGTACAAATCTGGCTAAATGGCGAGTTAGCTCGTGAAAGTTCACATAATCCAAAAAGTAGACAAAGATAGAAAAGTCGAAAGTAGGCGTAGCTTTGAAGTATGTAGTATACTTCGAAATTTAGCCGGATGTAGGGCATATTACCCAAGGTAAGGTAGGTGAAGAATGTTACGAAGACGAAGCACAGAGTCACATGATAAACAGGAACCAGGCTACTAATATGAAGTATCTACGGCTAGTGAGAAATATGAGTAGTTTCAAGATCCACTGTCACAAAGTTCTAACACGATACCACCCAACCAAACCGTACCGACTCTCACTATGACCATTTGTGTCCTGAGTATTGAATAATCCTTTTTTATGTCTTTCGAAAAATATCGTTGAAAATGTTATCAAATAACAGTAGGGTAGGCAACTGCGTGAGGCAAATCTCCGCATTGGCTGTTTTTAATAGACCGCCATTGTTTATGGAGCTTACCGGCTGGCAGCAATTCGGTCTTAATACAAACAAGTTGGTTACAGAAACGCGTGGAGGTAGCTTCGTCAGTCGAAGTAGTGGGGTAAGTTCAGTTTTTCAGTTTTGAAGTCATAGATCTGTAATTTCAATGATATATTGTATGAAGATAGAAATAAATGAGTTAATTTATCAGTTCACACTATTCGAACGAAGCTTCAATACTGCGGGCGAACTTCTTCACTTCGAATACAAACATGGCGTAACGGGGTTTCCTTAAACACACCGAAATGGGACAAAATACCGTCAGTCTTTCTGGGGCAAATCCCCGCACCCGGAAATGTGATTCGAGATCAGAAATATGCATTGCATGCTAGCATACTTAGAAATGTGCGAAAATTAGCCCCTTCGTTTTGTGAAAATGTATGCCGAACATGGTACCTTTATTAATGTACCTATAAATGTTAAATGATTCGGTAGGCACGATACTGTAATATGACGGTCGCACGCGTCAGGTGGCGGCGCGTATCTTATAAAATTATATTTTGTTGAGAAAGACGCCACGAAACGCGTAGTTTGTCTCTTACTCGCGTGCCCCTGGGACGCTGTGGAATCCAGCCCTTTTGTTTCGGTGCAACCCACGCCAGGACACATTCTGCGACTCAGGTGAAAGTACGGACGCCGCCCCTTCCGAGCGACTCACCGCCGCCGCGCCCTTTTCTCGGAACTCGGATGACAGTCGGGTTTCGCAGAACTTGGCGAGACTCGGGCGTCCGCCAACGACACCAAGATAGGGTGGAAGAAACCGCGTGACGCTCGCCCGCCAATCGCAGCAAATGAAGGGGGGAAGGTCACGTGACCCTCGAAGCCTACGAGGCGAGCTAAAGACGTTAGCTCGTTTTTTATCAATTCTGCTACCAGCGTTCAACCTTCTCAATTCTGATCCTGCACATTCAACATTCCGTTTTCTTGATTCTAATCCTGCACGTTCCGATTCTGCTTTAACTCATGGGGGGACGCCAGCGGATGCACTGTGCCGCGCCGCCGCCCGAATGCCTTGCCTCATCGTCACATCTCACACCGACTCGGGGGCGCTGACTTTGAATAATCGCAGTGGGCTATGCCTGTAAGTGCCCGACCGCGAGCCCAGAGTGACGATGGGCCGGGGCGCGATTAGCGCGACCGCGAATCGTGCCGCCAACGCCCGGACCAACGCAGTGGTGCCAGTCAACGCTGCCGCGCCGCCTAGGTGCCAGACGGCCAACGACCGCCGCTCGCGTAACCGGGGCCCTTGACCCCCGGGAAGAAGCCGTTTGCCGCCCGACCGTCGCGCTGACGGACAATGCGCCGACCGCCGCTGACACCACTTCCAGACGCCGGGGCGCAGGACTGGCGCTCCCGCGAGCAGGGTCATGACCGCCCGGAAAGACACTGCACGGCGGCCAAAGGTGAACTCTGGCCAGTACGACCGTTGAAGATAAGATTAGTTGTTAAATAGTTCGTAAAATTAATTTTAGCATGAGACTTCATCTCTATCACAAATAAAAATCATTAAAATTATTCGAAGAAAAATTAAACAACGCGTTTGAATGTTGTGGTAGCATTAGAATTAGCCGTATCGCGCATGTCTCCCTCTAGGGAGACTTACAGCGGAGCAACCGGGGCAACGCGAAGCGGAGGAAATTCTGGTAATCAAGTGAGTCGTGGCATTCACGCGGAGTGGTTACAATACTTATGATTTACCTACCACGTAGCAGGGGGATCTCTGTTTATTCATGTATCAACCTTTTTCTTTAAGTACCTATTCAGGTTAGGAAAGAAGTATTGTTAATTATCATTTCTTCTATAAACTACAAATCAAAAACAACTTTCAATACTATTTCCTGTGTCACAACGAAAGCCAAACACAGTAAGGAAAAGTGGTGAAAGTAGGCTGAAGATTCTTCAGATACCATTGACGGAAATGTATTCAGATTTTTTCGAACTTCATGTCACATCAAATTTCAGGCCTGGTCAACATACTTCACTCCTTGCACTATCCTCGCTCGTTTGGTGGTGGAAATGTGAAGCAGAGCATGGAACTTAGTCAACAGTCGCCATGGACGTGTACAGCGGTGACGTGCAGAGCGAGCGCAGTGTTGTCTGTGTCTTCATGATACTAAATCGGAAATTACAAAGACGTATCAGACGTATTTTCGTACAGAGTATTAAAGAGCTCCACCGTAGGCAAAAACCATCAAAGCATGGTATGTTCGATTCGTGGAAACAGATTGTGTGGGACACCGAGATAAAGGACAGGGACACATTTCTGTAGTAGGCCATGATGTAGAAGCCGTAAGAAAAACATATGCACAGTCTACAAGAGCAAGTTTGGAGCTGGCCATTCCACAACCTACGGTGTGGAGAATTTTATGACGACTGCAGTGTAAGCTGCAACTGTTGTTGAAAGTAACACGTATAGGACTAGGTACATAATAGTTATGTAGCAGCATTCAGCAAAATTAATATTATTCTACAATTAATATAATGTTTAATGGATTTAAAATATATGGGCAAAAAACATCGCAACGAGCAACTCGTTTGTCTTAATTGAGTGACACGAACGTGCCTTGTGGGTTTAGCCTTGAACCCTAAGACTTTTACGTAAGGGCCACTGTAGTGATCACAGTTGATGCCTTGAGCCACCTTTACCGGTATAAGTCTTTTGAAATGGAGTGACATTCTCTGGGCCCAGGGCGGGAACCCTGGCGCAAAACCGACGCCGCTAACGCATGCTTCCAGGACCTCCACCCCTGCTCGACTTCTATTTTTCGGTTTTGGATGATTTTAATTCTATTGGACGTCGTTCCTTCCCAACTCCTAGAGTAGTTCCTGAGACTCCTGTTAGTCGAATGATACGGCTAGACATTGACAGAGAGAGTGAGAAGCAGGCCAGCTGTTTAATACCAGGGCAGTAACTATCTTTTTTTTTTTTTTTTTTACTTGCTGTCACTTCAGTTGCAAGACAGCTACTTTCTTGATACATCCATTTAGAAATTGAGCTGTATAACAGGATAGAAAAATCAAATCCCTTAAACACAAAACTCAGACGGAAGAATACAAGCAATTAAATATTACATTGAAAAAAATAGTAGCAAAGGAAAGCAGAAATTCGTACATACTCGTAAATTATCTACCTCTGGCCGTTAATGGGTTTTAGATGGTCACCATATGACGAATTTGAGCAATAATACAAGAACCAAACGAGCGGTGAAATTACTGCTGATTCTCTATGTTGCTGCGTCAAAACGCAGTGGCAGGATTCTTAGAGAAACCTAATAATGAAGAGTTGCATATGTTGCGAGATGATTAATGATTTTCATAAAGGCTCTGAAATTTTGTTCAGGATGAAATTACAGAGAAAATTTTGGAAAACACGACTTTGAAGGGGAAGAAGAAAACTGATGAGAAAAATACGGAGTGCAGAAGACAAAAATGAATAATTTTGTAAAAAGTCACTTCTGTATGCCGGTAAAAAACAAGTAAATAATAATTACAGTCTTTCATGGAAGTGACGTTGCAGGGGAACTTTAAACTTTTAGTTATATGTGAGAGACACCCATCAAACCTCTGCTTTATCCTTTCCTTATTGGTTAATACAGATTTCCGATATTATGAATGTGAAGCATAAATAACACTCAAAAGTATTTGAAATTTTAGTTTGTAAATAAAAACAACAGAATTGTAATATGAAACTGGCAAAAAACTTAATAGCTTCACTTTCAGCTTTCATAATTTCATAGGCCCTGCAGCAATTATGGCAATATACAACAATACACATTCATTGATGGTTCACTAATGTCAATAACAAAAAAAGACACAGGAATTGGTATGCTGATCATTCATTACAATCAATAAAACAACAGATTGGAAAGAAATGGCACCTTTAAAACAATATAAAATTAAATTTACAAAAGACAATATCAGACAAAAGAACATTTTGAAGACAAGTTAAGATGTAGAAATTTTTGTGCGTTTAAAAATATATGTATTATTGTTACAAGAACAATTTTCTTTTGTTGTAACTTCTTTTGCCATTTCCTTGCAATCCTGACATATGCAACTGAATAAACATAGATACAAGTTGCTTGAAAATTAGTGATTGAGAATTAATTTAAATGTAATTTACAATTATGTCTTGACATACATTTCAAACCATTTGGTTCATATACAAAATTTATTTCATATTTATTTCAGCTTCTAAAATCCTGTAAAATGAAATCTAACATTGAGATGCCAGCCAAAGAGAAAGTCTTGAAGTCTCCCGACACTTTTAACTGTTCTTTTTAATAATGGACTAAAATTCAGATAAATTGTGCAATTTATGAATATTTGGACGAATACTTCATTAGTAAAAAATGACTGTTTTGATAATCATTTTACCTTAAAATTTGTTCCATTTGTAAAAAGTAATACATTTAAAAAAAATTAAGTGTCACTGTTCCTGAAAGACAGTAATTAGCATCAAATTTGCCATGAAATCCAATTTTAGTATGTGGCTCATAAGAAAATTAGGCATACTTAAGTCAGTCAACAAACAATTGCATGTTAATTTTGTCTGAAAAATGAATTCCCATGATGCTCAACCATCAATTTTCTTATCTAGTATGAGCATTTATTCTTTTTTTTAGTGCATTTTTTTTAGTTGCTTATGAAACAAATAGAAGTTTTTTAAAATTAGCCTTCAATTTAAAATATGAATACTAATGGCAATTTCAAAAAACATTGCACCAAATATTACAATTGCTTCCAAAAACATTTTATTTCATTTTTAGGCGATTCATTACAAGTTACTTTCACAAGACCCCAACATTATTTAATTTCTAACATGTAGGCTGCAAAGATTTATTTCTCAATGCCAATTCACCACTTCTTAATACAACCAATTTTTGATACTGGATTGTTCACCATTTGAAGTTTTTTTAAAACCCCATTTTACTCCAATTCAAACCGCAGAATGAGATTGAATTGAATTGAATTGAATTTGCCTTATTTTACGTGGCGGGATGGAAGTGTAAAAGCAGAAGTACTTAGAATACTCTTTTCTGGGGCACTCTAGAACTCACCAGAATATTCACTTGTACAATAAAATGAAACCCTGAAATCTTTGTAAATCTGATCCTAAGGTTGAAAGGAATATATACGTTAATTATGTTCACTTTCTAAAAAAAGATTTAAAAATATATTTTCATTTTCTCTATTTTGCAATCTTTTCACAGCTATTTTCCAAACATCTTGCATCTTTAAGCTAAATTAATAATACATATAGATTGAAGGGTATTTTACAAAAGCAGATTAAAACAAAAATAATTTTTCAAGAACTATATATGTTTTCTGTAATATTTATTAGGAAAAATATATTCAAATCATAAGAGATAGCTTTGGTAAATTCTCTTACTTCAATAATTTAGCAGATTACTGGCAAAAGTCGTGAAGTTCAATTTTTTCATCTGATCACTGAAGAAAATTTAACAATTCAAAATTATATAAACATAAAAACATGAAGCATCAACTATCAATTTACAGTTGTAATGTCAGAAACGCATTCCATTTTTGTTACCAAACAAAACAAAAAAAGACAATACAACATAATCCAAAATAAATTAAAAACTATTTAAGTGAAGCTGCATCAATTTAAAAAAGTATCATTGCAAAAATTATTACTAGAAATTGCAGAAATCTTTCAATTTGGAGAAACCACATTACAAAGTTCATCAACTCATTCATTACTAAAAATGTTTTACAGAATTTACATTGTCTGACAATGATATGATGAATTAAGGAATATCAACATTAATTTATATAGTATCAAATATAATTAAGATGTTCAAAACTAATGTCAATAAGATATGATTTCTTTTAAATTATTGGCTACATTTCCGTTTTCAAGAAAAATGAAATAATGATAATACAAAAATAGAACTTGGATACCATTCACTCCCTTTAATTCTGAAGTAGTTTACATTGCACTTAATGCATTTTCAATATATTTAAACTTTTAATTAAGATTAGGTTTACACCACATCAATATTAGGGCACTTCCCAGAAAGGTCAGAAAGCAGAGAACATACTTTGTAAAGTACCCTTCAATTATGCAAGTAATGTATTCTTCAGTTCTTACCTCGGTATTTTTTTTTGCAGGTGTGTGTATATTCAGTCAGGGTAAAAGAAGTTCCAAATTCCCAAACACTGATAACTTCCTTCAAGAATATCATTCAGGAAACGAAAGATATTTGACGTAATTAATGATGAGGACATATTCACAGATAAGTGCTATTCATACAATCAAAGCTTCAGTAGCTGACACAAATGGGTTATTGTGATGTTCTTGAAACTGTGGGGAGTTTATTCACGAAGAAAGGCATTCATGAACGATTTTGGGACCAAGCAATCACAGACTGTTAAGACAGTCATAGTAGTTAAATGTTGGGACAACAGAGACTTGCAAATGTGACATACATTCATTAATTCTTTGTGCTCAATCAGCTTCCCAGAGATGAAATCTTGAAATCTCTCCGCTGCTCAGAGGTAGTAAGAGGTTTTGTTCTCTACATCTTGAAGGGTGGATCTTGAATGCCACTGTGAAATAGCGTCGGTTGAAATAGGGCTCGGTTGCTTGGCATACAAGTGGATTCTCAGCTCAGAGGGGTAGATTGCTGACTCGCTATCCTTTGTAACACTGATTTAAATTCAATGTACATTCTGCAAACCTAATATCTGCAGTGAACCACACAACCATGAATCTTCTGGGGTTTCATTCTGCATTTTACTTTCATCGCTATCACTGTCATCCAAATTACATTCAGGATCACTAAATAATACATCACTGTCATCACACTCATCTTTCAAAACATTTTCAGTCATGTACACTGCACATATTACCGAACTTAATGACACAATGTTGGTCCAAATGAAAAAGGTATTTATCTACCGCACATAGATATAAATATTTCGTAAAACAATGAAGACACATTGAAAGGGAATGTCCACTACACGCATTTAAAATCATTGTTGCATCAATTTATCTTATCACATAACATGTTCCAAGAGTCATCATTTTCAGGTACTCAAGGAGTTCAGAAGAACATTGAGAATATCATCCAGCAGATCCCTTCCAAGTTCACTGGCGATATCCGAAGTGAAGTACATGAATATTGGTTCTGTAAACCTACAAATGACTTTCGAGCTGTAGAACAAAATGATAGTAAATAGATCCCAAGGGAAAAGGTTAAAAGTGGTACACAAATGTCAGAAGGGAACATTGTGAAAACATCTACATAACAACCTCAATAGTCGACAGTCATGAAATGCTCTGCCAATTTCTGCCAAAGGCTTTGAGAAAAAACATACAGCAATTTATTCCACATATAATCAATTTAAAAAAGTGATCTGCAACTGTATAAAATCTTTAACATGCAGGATGAATAATCAACACTAGTGAAACAGCATTAATTCCATGCATAAACCCAATTCCATGAGAGCCATGTTAATGAATGCTTCGCACACAGAGCTCTGGAAAACTTAAAGTTTGAATAAAGCAGTACTCATTTTACTTCATTTCCTCTAGGTCACCAAACAAGGCATAATGATAAGGAAACATTAGAAACCCAAAACGTTAGTTTGCTTTAAGTATCTCAATAGACTGACATATAGTTCCACCTCAGTCGGTCACTTCCTTGATTATTGAAATAGAATAAGTTATTTACAGGTTATTCTACATGGATGTCATGGAATGAAATTTTATTCCATTTAAAACTATTTCATGTGTATATTTGGAAAATAAAACATGGGAGGAATATTAAAAGGAATAGGCATCTATGTCTTAACATTCTGAATATTGCAAAAAGTTAAAATCCTTAAAATGTGTTTCCAAATAATAAATAAATTAGCATCACGAGATTCTCCGTCTACCAGAGGGCGCAGTTAATGAATTGCATGTCTAAGTTTCATTACGGCACATTTAATATTGTAAACTGAAAGTCTCTAGTATTCTAAGAAAGTTAGAGAGTTCAGAAACCACTTATTCGTTCCACACGTTTGCAAATGTACACTTATATTTCACCATTAGAACAAATTCTGTATTTTATGACAGTTTGCATGCTCAGTTACTTTACAGCAAAATATTAGAGATCATCTTCAAGTGCTCATCGAACAATGCATGTCATAGCAGGAATTCGGCCTGTTGATTTACAAAAGGGAAGCACAGTGTGGCAATAGCAACTCTGAAGAAAGAGAATGAATCAAACAACACGGAGAGAAATGTTAAGTTCATACAATTAATCACGTAGTAGATTAAGCCATAAACTATAGTATATTTTGAAAGAACAAAGTGCTTAATCACGTTCAGGACACTACTGTTTAGTTAAACACACTATTATACCTATAGTAATGTTCACTAAACAGGTTGTAATCCAAGACAAATTGCATTTAGAGAAGATAACTAAACAAATCGTTGGGTGTACATTGAGTAATATACAACTACACAAATAGTTGCTTTTGATAAATTACACGAGTTGCTGAGTAAGCCCTATTAAGAAGAAACGTGAAAGGGCATATTTTCTTTCTTTCAGCTATGTAGCAAATAGGGTTCCTGAGCTGCCATCCATCCAATGCCCCCATGGGCTCATACTACCTCTTTTACCTAGCAGACCCTAGCCAAGCAGAATGCAGGCTGCCGACGTTCGGCTACCGGCTGTATTTCTACAATTAGTTTAGACTACACATATAATTAAAATCAATAACATTCTGAAAACGTTTACACAGCGTATAATACTGTAATCAGTGTTGATTTCTCACAGTTTACAAGGGCTCTATAACCATTCGAATTCATCAGATTTCTGAGAATGCATGGTTACTTAGCAGTGTTTAGTTAGCATGACGATATGGCGTAGTAGATCTCACCGAATGATTTTGTCTACAAAAGAAGAATAGTACCACTGACAATTCTCTTTCACATACGCTTTCCAATTGTCTGATTTACTAAATGAAACTAAATCATGTTTAGTGAATCTTACAACACAAATAATTGTATTTATTATATGATCGCTTACTCAACATGTTTAGTACACTGTACTACAACACTTCTCTCAGTGAAATAAAGGGGAAGTTCACGTGGCATGTGTTGATTTGTTTATATGAGCATCTTATTTGGTACAATTGATTACGTCAATGCCTGCGGAGTGCCACAATCAAGGCGAGATTTCAGTACTGTGGGGAGCCGAAGCACAAAATCACATATCTCTCTTCCAGTAAAAATCCTCCAAATAATAAAAAAAAAGTAGAATGATTAAGAATTACTTTAGAGATGCACTTCTGATTTTTTCCCCGGATCATGTATCCCCGTGGATGAGGAACTCTATGCAATTGCTTTTTTTCCTAGAAGATAAATTTGGCTGTCTGTGGTGCAACAAACGGGCCAGCTCTCAGACTCAATCCCCGACTTTCACAGGAAATAGAAGAACGTGTAGGTTATTCGTTGTTCCTATTCGTTTTTGGTGATCCCCGAAACCTTGGCGTTCCAATTTTATATCTCAATAATGGATTTTCTTTTCATTAAAAAAAAGGTTTTCTTGTTTTTGACTTGCGACTCCATTTCAAAAAAATTAAATATCAAAACACATTCATAACCATTTTCCATATGATAATTCGTTAGTAGATTCAAAAGTGTAAGAAATCACAGACATATGAGAAAAAGACAAAAAATTTGAATAAAATTCAAAAACTTATATTATGTTCTAATTGTTTTAAATAGCGAGTACTTTTGATTTTAAAAATTCAAAACATAATGGTACTAAAAACTTGCAATGTAATGAAGAAAAGTTTTTTGGATGAAAGGGATAGTTGGAGTTACAGAGTTGGAAACTAGTAGAAACATTTTGTGTGAGAATCATTGTTGAAAGCGTTTTACATTTCATCTCTGTGTCAGTTTTTGATCTCCAGACCCGGATAGAATCTTTCTAGCTTCATTTAGGTTAAATACTTTCTTGTGGCACGTACAACTGCTGGTACGAGAGGGCACTACCAGTCAAGGGTTGACTGCAATCATTTACATTGCGTACTTAAGGAAAACCAGGAAATACCATGATCTGTAACCAGGAGTGGGCATTCTCCATCACTACACATGTCAACGTCATCGTTATGCATTAGGTTTATGCACAAAATGTTTATTACTTAGTTCATAGTCAGTGGTCCACCAGCAACATGAGACTTAACGGGCCAATAAAATAACAAGCCATATGCAGTCCAGCATGAGAGGTTGAATTCATTAGGCTCAACTGGAGAATGGTAGAATATTGTCATTGACAATAAGAGCAGTAAGCCGCGAGATATATCTTGGTAACATTAACAAAAAAGGAGGTCCAAATCGCACTTTATGGTCACAGTGTTTTTTGTTTGTTTCGCAAGGTCTAAAGCACACTGTAGAAAGAAAAGAAAATGAAACCTCTAACTTTGAACCAAAATTTGATATTGATTTCCTTTTAGAAAGATGCTGCAATGTCTTCCAACGAATTATACGAACACTAATGAAACATTTGTAGTAGGGTGTTGAATTTAGTTTTAAAAAACATTGATAAACTTAAATAAAACTCGTACAACATTCTTTTTAATATCATTCAAGACCATGTCAGCACTGCAAATTGAAGCAAGAAATACATTTGGAAATTTTTTTTCCCGGTAGCTTTTTTGTCTTTAACCATTTTGGCTCATCAGAAACAGAATCGTTATAATTTAGGTGTATGTCAATACAGTAGCAAAAGGTAATAAATTCATAAATTACCAATTTCATGTACATTTTTAATAAAAATGTTGATTTAATTTTTTTATTGCAGACCGGATTCTCCGCGTACAATAAACTTTAATTGCAAATATGAAAGTCGACAGTCCTCAATGGGCAATATGACTATTCACAAACCCTCCAACAGAACGCTCCAAAGATCCGACATCGAAACTGTGTCCCTGGACAGCTTTTCAGAATCGGAGGAAACAGTAAGAGTGACAGAAAAAGCACATCATTACGTGTTTCTTTGTTATGAAGAAATGCTTGAGAGAGTTAGAAAATGGGCTGATACTGAACTTCAGACAAAATGAGTTTAAGCATTAGTGAGACTCTGTATTACAGGGAATTGTGGGACGCAACGTAAAGAAATAAGAGTAAGGAAGACAAGGAAAACCACATTTATCATCATATGCTATAAGTTAATAGTTAATACAAAAAGGTGACAAGATAACCATAAGTAATCACATATCCATTCATCCTAGATTAGATAATTTAACACTACATTGAACAAGTACTAGCAAAATATTAACATTTAAAGAACAGTCATAATTCATCAGAACCTTGTATAATGATTCAATTTGAGAAATATTTCACTAGACCAATTTTATCACTCGTAATATTAAATAATTTTTAATAGGCATTTTTTTAAAAAATAAAGTGTCCATGGAAAGTTAAAATTTGTTCTTTACATTTTGTGTCCCCCTTTTTTTATGAGTTACTGCTGTGCTCAGATCACACAGGACAAAATAAACGGTTCACAAAACTGCATTCAAGAATTGTAATCACTCATTTACACAGCTCTCCATGGACCCTTAAAACATGCTGTACAAAACAAAAATTACCAGTGGGCAGAATTGCGCCAGGTGTAATATTCCGGGCTGCCGAAACAACATTGATAGCTGGCTTTGGAGGCCTTCCTCTTGGGGCTCTAACAGATACGCCAGCACCTGGGCTAGCTGAAGTGCTCGCTACAGCAGGCCTAACACTGTTAATTACTGTAGGAGCAGGCATCCGAGCATTTGCTGTGAACACAGAAAATTCTAGAAATAAGAAAAAAGGCATTTTCCCCCTACAAACTTTCATGTACATACTGCTACATACACACACACGCACGCACGCACGCACATGCACACACACACTAAACCACTTCCCATTTCATTTTATTTATTTATTTGTTATTATTATTATTATTGTACAGACAAGATAATCCATTATTTACAAAAAGAATGCAATAAAAAATTTGCATGTAGCAGCATATTTATAAAAATAGAAACATAAAGTAAAACATTCAATAACACAAAAATATATCTGGTATAACAGTAGCTCTACCACGCCTACCGATTCACATTTCAAGATTTTGTTGCTCGCTAATGATAAAAAAGCTGAACATAATCTGGTTTTGCAAGATTTTGCAATCGACGGCATAGTACAGATCTGGGCTCCAGCTATTTCCATATTTTCTTTACACCTAAAGGTATTCCTGTACGATCAGCATTTCACAGGATCACTGTGACGCATAGTTGCAGATGGGCATCAAACATTAGTACGTATCCCACGCGGCAGACATCCCCAACACACAGATACAAATGTCTCCATGGAAAGAAATGTCCCAATTTTGGTTGTGATGAAAGAAAATAGTTCAACATGTGCTGTACCTTGTTTTTCCACGCAACTGTATTTCTATTGATGATCTACGGAAACCTACTTTTTGGATGGGCCTCGTAGGTATTAAATATGTAACACAAGTATACAAGAATTAAATGATATGCACAAACATCGCCACACCATTTGGGCAGCCAGACGTAATAAATATCCAACTCATACTAAAACTCCATGATATCATTTGGATCCAACGAGGACCATTAGCACATTATACAATAAATTCTTGAAGCTACAATTAAGTTTACAGATATCTAATGGTTATGTCCTACTTAATGTTATTTGAAGCCAAATAGCAAGAAAAGCATTTTTTAAATCCTTTTTTTAATTTCCCAGAATTGTCGTTAAACTACTGACTGTACACCATTAAACAAGTTATGTTAAACAAGACTGTACAAGTAACAACTACAGTTCTGTCAGTCAACAATACGGAAATTCAATTTCGCAGTACAAAAAATTAATTTAGTTATTTAGCTCACAATTACACTATTTCCTACAACTATATTTACCAATAAAAACACAATAATGTACCTGGTGCAGTTGGGGCCCAAGTTGTTATCTTGTTTGGTGCCTTTGGCATTAAAACTGCAGGAGAAGTAGGTTGAGGTAATAAAATGTTCTTGGCAGGCGGAGCAGCAGCTATTGGTTGGGTTCTAGGAGAGTTTTTGGTGATACTGGTCTGTAAAAACATGAACAATTTTAATTTATCATTTAAATCGTATGCAGTTTAAATTAAAATTTGAAAAGTTCAACTGCACAAGAAACAAGTTAAAAATAAAAAGGCACAAAAATTAGTTCTAGAGTCTTTGTTTTATACTATGAAACAAATAAAATAGATTAGTTTTAAAGTATACATCAATATATTTGAAATACAAGGGAACCATATTAAAAGAAAATACAAATTAATATTGGTAGCCCAATGTATGAATTATAGGCATCACCATTTGTATTAGAGTCGCAGAAGTCACTTGAGCTGTAGTTTCCCTTATGTTGGAGACTAGCTTACAGCAGACTTGTTCCAAAGAAATTCCACCACCACCACCACCACCACCACCACCACTACTAGGAGAACTAGAGGTAGAAACGACAATTTTTCCTAAGATAGGAGCCACTGATTACATTGCCGGAAACGACGGACAAAGGCTGCATAGGAAGGGAATTCAGCCTGCCAGAAATACTTTTCAGGAAATAACCCAGATCACCCATTACAGAAATTTCTCTCTTAAGAGAGCGGTCAGGGAGAGAACGGGCCGAACTATCAAAATGCTATTAAAATCGACGTCGAGCCGATCCCGGAAATGCGACCGCCAAATCTGAAACTATTGCAAGAGCAGGACAAAATAATAGGCAGGGCTAAGAAATTTTTGAAGGGCGAACTAAATGATGAAGACCGACTATACGCCATACTTCAGAGCGACAATACAGCGTTCAAATTGTCGGCCGATTTGGTGTTATTCAGGACCACGAGTGAGCCCGAACCGCAGTACAGAATTTGGATACCGGCCGCTATCACTAAGAAGCTGACGCTTCATTTACAGCAAAATTATGGTCACTATGGCAGTAAAAACATTTTAACCATCATTCAATCGTTCGCGTATCGAAAAATATGACTAGGGATATTAGGGTTATTATTGCTAAATGTGCGTTTTGCCAGAAAACCAAATATCCGAACTGTCATTATGCGAGGCCAATGGAGCACGTTATTCCCCATGCACTAGGTCAACTAGTGTGTTTGGATTTATATGGGCCACTGCCTACCGCCCGTAACGGGTTATGGTGATATGTGATGCTTTCTCTAAATTCACGCACTCATACCTAATCACTAGACCGACAGCGCATAATTGCTTGCGAAAACTGACGCAGGAATATTTTCAAGAGGCAGGGCAAAGCAAAAGAGTGCTATCTGATCACGGCACACAATTCTCTGGGAGCCCCTGGCGGTCAACGTTAGAAGGGTTAGTTCGCGTAATTTTGTCGTCCATCAGACATCCTCACAGCAACCTCAGTGAGTCATGCGAGAATTATCACACTTGTTCAGGATGTACGTGACAGAGAACAACATGAGATGACCGAAAGTACTGCCACACATCAATTGATGGATTAATCGGAACTCTAAACTTCGAGGGCAGGTTCTTTACGCTAACTTGAACAGGGCCGCCGAGAAAAGCTGGTAAAGAAATCGCATAAGTTCAAGATCGGCGACAAAATGCTTCTACGCACACCTGCTACGTCAGATGCGCCAAAGGGGCTGTTCGCTAAGTTTTCCCCGCGGTTTGCTGGTCATTTCACTATTAAAGGAAACCCGCACCCCAATATTTTCGAACTCGCCGGAGACACCGGTCAACCAGCAGGGAAGTACAATTCATTCAACCTAGTTCGTTTTCGTGAATGAATTGTTGTATTATAAGTTGTTACTTGATTTGTTCGTAGGGTTTTGTTATTAGTATTTTATAGTTAAGTTGTCTGATGTTCTGGTTAGTTTTGGATTTTTTGTGTATGGATTTTATGCGACTCTACCGCACATCGTTTGTTTTATTTGTCCATCGTTGCCTTCGTTAATTATTTAATTGCCATTTTAATTAATGATTTTATCGCTAATGCGTTAGTTGTGTGGCATTTATTTTCTCTTAGTGAGAATTATTTAGTAGTTATTTCATGTAGGAGGGATTTTATTCTTCCCGATCCTTAGTGTTGTGTGTGCGTCGACACTCCTTTTGCTCCCGTCGCCATTATTTGTTTTGGAGCCATGAAACCGTTGTTGCTCGCAGATTTCACAGCTAGGCGGTGGACGGGGTGAATGTAAGGGGACGGTCGCACGGCGTCAGGTGGCGACGCGTATTTTATAAAATTACATTGAGCATAACGCGAGGAGGCTGAGAAAGACGCGAGGAAACGCGCTGTTTGTCGCTACCTGCGTGTTTTTTGGGACGCTGTGGAATCCAGCCCCATTGTTTCGGCGCAACTCGCGCCAGGACACACCCTGCGACTAACGGGGGAAGTACGGACACTGCCCCACCGAGCAACACACCGCCGCCGAGCCTTTTCTCGGAACTCGGATTTCGCAGAATTTGGCGAGGCGCGGGCGTCCGCCAACGACGCCTCGATAGGTCGGAAGAAACTGCGTGACGCGCGCCCGCCAATCGCGGGAAATGAAGCGGGGAAGTGTCCCGTGACCCGCGAAGTCTACGTGGTGAATTAACGAGGCTACTCGTTCATTCTGTTTTCTTCGTGCAGCCATCAACATTCTGCTTTATGCACTCAGCGCTCAACATTCAGCTTTCCGCCTACAGCGTTCAACGTTCTGTTTTTGGGCATTCGGTTTTCAACATTGGCATTTTGCTTCAACTCACGGGGGAGGGGGGACGCTAGCGGATGCACTGCCGCCGCGCCGCCGCCCGAATGCCTTGCCTCATCGCACATCACCGACTGGGACGTGATTATTTGAACAATCGCAGTGGGCCATGCAAATAAGTGCCCGACCGCGAGCTCAGAGTGACGACGGGTCGGGGCGCGATTGACGCGACCATGAGACGCGCCGCCAACGCCCGGACCGGCGCCGGTGGGCCGCCGACCGACGCCGGGGCGCAGGACTGCCGCTCCCGCGAGCCGGATCATGGCTGCCCGGCACGCAAAGATGAACTCTGACCAGTACGACCGTGAAAGATACTAGTTCTAAGTTAGTTTGTAAAATTAATTTCAGCATGCGGCCTCACCTCGATCACAAGACAGGATCATTAAAATCAATTTTTTAAACAAAATGTTTTGTGGTAATATTAGAATAGCCCTATCATGCATGCCTTCCTCTACGGTGTCTACCGATGGAGCAGCTGGGGCGACGCTGAAGTCGAGGAAAATCAGGTAATCAAGTGAGTCGGGGGTAACCACACGGAGCAGAGGTGGTGGTTACAATAAATATACTTATATACACATTGTTTAATTTAACGCACAAGCCATGTCTGGAAACATCACCCTTTATTTTAGCAATCTGGCAACAAATGAAATACTTTTGGGATCTCTTTCACTTTTAGCGACCAACGGCCGCGTGCCCTCAGATTTCGGAGTGAGAGAAAATGAGGAAAGAAAGTCTGTCCTTGTCAGTCTTCAACGTACTGCAACCACTACACTGAAGAGTGTAAACGCCTGTGCAAATGGCGGTCACTTTGACCATTTACTCAGCGGTCAGTGTTTTGTCATTTTAAGTAAATTATATTTTATTATTTTGTATTATTTTCAATAATTATTTATTTAATACTCATTTACGTTTTATTGGTATTTTTTAATAATTTTATTAACGCTTTATTTGCTTAATAATAAGATTCAATAATAAATTGTTTTAAATAATGGAGTTTGGCGGTAATGTTTCACGAGATATCTTCCTGATTTCTCTGAGCCGACTTTCATTAATGATAATTATGATTACGTTGGTGTTAATAAATTGATAAACAGTCATAACTTTCCACCACATCTTCAGTATTAGTTTTATTTCTTAATCATTCTGGACAGAATCGCCTAAAAAGGCGTTGTTTCTAGCTCATATCCCTGGTCACCCCTTCCCACCTACCCACTCTGTGCAGCGCGAAAAGCTTCCGGAGTGTGAGCCGCGTACCTGCCCCCAAAGCTCTCGAAAACGAGAAACAAAAAAACAGGAAAGTTGTTGCAGCTTATGACCTGACGGTCGCCTTGAATGTTGTCTCGACTTTGCGAGAAGTTGCTTGAAAGATGAAAAAAAAACAAAAAAACACGCGGTTGCTAAATTGCCAAAACAAGTGACCTCAGTCATGGGTAGCGAGTTAAGCTGAAGGCCCTGCATATATTGAAATACAGGTGCCCGCGGAGGAAACTTCGAAAATAAGACCTCTTAAAGCATATTTTGTCAAATAAACTACGTGGATATTCCGAATGTCTCAGCCGCAATAAGCACATAAAAGTTGGTTTGAAAAAATGGTTCCTAGGCAAAAATATAGTTTTATGATATAATAGTGATTCAATAGTTATAAGTAAGGTTTTTATTCTGCCATTTTAAGACCTTCCTCAGACAGAAAAGCGCAGATGGGCCATCTTGATGTTTTTGGTGCGTGCCTTTGGGGGAGCTCGGATGAGCACTGATGTCGTGGTTGCGATGGTTTTGCTAGTTTTCCTGTTCGTGAGGGCGATCGGGACCATGGCCCCCGTTTGGGGATGCCTCAGCGTCAGGTGGGTTGTATCTGCACTACGTGGTAGGCGCTGTTGTAACGTAGCGCACAGATCGGTTCTTTAAAGAAACGTGTTTGGATGGAAATTGATCTAAGTACAGTTGAAAGTAAAAGTTTTATTAAAGAGGCGGTCAGTCCGCGGAGTTTTAAGTTAGTTTTTTATGGTGATCGGTGTCGGGCATTCGCTCATTTGGCTTGGGTCTGTCTTAGAAAGAAAGGGTCGAGAGATAGATCTGAAAAGGAGCGTCCTATTTCTTTTTTTTTCTTTCCTTGATCGTAGATGTCTTTTTATGGCTCAGTCTTTCTCGTGTATTGTACAGTACGCAATGGCGGATTCTGGTCGGAAGGGCATACGAATAAACCTTTTTTCCTGCGGTGGTCCAGGCTATGAAAACGTACCGGTGACCTGTAGAAATGAATCTTGGTTCACGTAGCGTATTTGTTTGCAAACTGCGCTAGGCGTGCAATTATTTCGCACATCTGTTGTGATACGAGGGTACATTCTCCGTCCACGTGAGTTTTGGGTTAAATTTTGCACCGAAGTATGTGATGAAGCCACGCCACGGTACTCAGTGTCCATTTATTTCTATCATAAGAGGCTTATGCTTACGAGTCCATGTAAGGACGATACCGTGGCATTTGTTGCAATTAGGTTTAGTCCATTTAGTGTACACCAATTTACGAGGGCGTCTGCGGTCGTTGGAAGTCTTCTTAAGGGCTGTTTAATGTTTGGGATTTTGCTGTGAAGACCATGTCGGCGTTTACATAATATGTTACGTGGAAAAATATTGCGAGGTTTGAAGGAAGAGAGTGGAGAGAGAATTGTATCTTGCGGGACTCCAGCGAGTATGACAAGCACAAAGAGAATATGGATAGATGTAAAATTTGGAAGGTTATGTTTGTTATGTACCTTGTTAGAAGAGAAATGTTTTGGAAGAAGCCACTGGCTTTTGGCAAAAAGGCGGTGGTAAACTTTGTCAAAGACCGCGGTCATGTCGAAAAAGATAGCACGAAGAGTGGAATATTCTGTCACTTCCATGGCTACGCGAAAGACTTCTAGTGACGTTTTTTTCAATCCGAATTGAGATATTCTAATTTGGGAGATTGCATCGAGGTTTGATGGTATGATCGGTAATAGTCTTTCAAATATTTTGGGCGTTTATGAAATGGACCTGTAATTATTCTCATCTCTTAGGATGTTTGCTGGTTTAACAGAATGACCGTAGCGTGGTTCCAAGCTGCCGGAAAATATAGGCTGAGTCTTGGGTTTATAAACTGTACCAGTGCCCGAATAGCGCAACGTGGAAGTGTTTAAACATCTCTGCATACAGTTTGACAGGCCCTCAAGCAATCCTAATATTTAGTTTCTTTCGGTTCATTTCTGATTTCTTCCCTAAATTGCTGAATTTCTATCAGACTATCAAAATCTACCGATAACGTGCTGGTTTCTTCTGTCCCGAGATGTCGGATTCCGTTTGCCGGTGCGTGATGTCCGTCGTCATATATTTAGATTTTAGTCGGGGTCGAAATATTTGGATTATATAATGTGAAATATTTGGCGATTGTTTCGGCAAATATTTAGAGTTTTTCTGGTCTGGTCGTATGATTAGATAGTTGGGTCGCGTAGGACTACCACTGGAGCATGGGATGGTAGTGCGTTTCTTAATGTCTTCTGCACCTCCCGTATGTCGAAGCGGTCTTTTGTCTGCGTTTTTATGAATGCTGCAATCGTTAACTCGGTAATCTCTCAGCAGGCTTGACACTGCTGGTCATGGAAGTCTCTTTGTTAGTCGGGTCGAGCGTGGGGTCTCTGTAATTTTATCCTGGCACGTAATTGCATGATGACAGAGTATTCGCGCCAGTTGTAGATGGATGTGATATTCTGCAGGGTACGTAGGGTAGGCGCATAGGGTTAAGGCGATGAGAATGGGATGGTAGTCCAATTGGAGTTCGAGTAAAGTTTTAGAACAGAGGGTTTGAGAGAGGAAGGATGGCAAGAATAAAGATATTGTGAAGAACATCATTGATTAGGTAGGTGGGTGGGTGGATGGTGGGAGGCGGTTAATTGGAAAGCGTGGGTGCTTATGGAATGAACTCCTTTTGGGTATCGCCTGTATGCTAGTTTCATCAGCAGACCCGTACCAGCCTTTTTGAATTCAGATCGCCGGCGAGTACTACGCCGGGAAAGAGAGAAGTCGTATGAAGTTGTTTACTGGTGATTTTGTATGTTGATATAAAAAGTACGGGCCCGTCGCAGTGCCAAGTTCAACTGTTGCTTTTATTTCCTGTGGTTGTGGCGTCGGTAGTCTGGTGTGGAAGGTTTCGGCGGATTGCGATGGCGGTGCTGCCTCTCGTCGAGGTAAATAATTTGATAGCCTCAAAGAGAAACGTTTCCTTACTTTCAGCTACGTTTCTTGTACTAGAAGGGTCGCTATACTATACACTTGCATAATTTCTAAATGTTGTATTTGGTGCTATAGAAAGAAACCTGCGAGTTCCAAAACGCAATGTAGTACAAGCGGTAGGATATTGCTGCCATTTGGAACAGTTCTGCTACAATTTGGAGCGCGAATATTAGCTTAGTGAGTATCGCATGGGTTTTTCATGATTTGTGCAGTATTAGTTTTGACACAGATAATTTTTGATATATTTAAGACTTTAAGCTAAGTTCTTTATGGCCGACTGCGCCTGGCGCGGTAGGCTGACCAGCGGTGCATTGCAGCGCGGCGGGTTGCATTTGTCAGGCGAAGACTTTCAGTGCAGTTTTTTTCTAATTGCTTTTGTAGGATTAACTTCTGATGGATATAAAGAGGGCATTCTCTGTAATTTGCTGAACGTGCGACGTCGCAATTGGCGCATTTTGGGGGTGAATTAGACTTGTCTTCGACGTACTGTGGTGACAAATGTTTCGCGCAAATGTTTTTAAAAATATTTTTCTCGCCTTCGCTTTGGACCTTTTATATTCAAATAAGTTTCCCGCGGTTGGAAAATGCTTGAGTCGAACCAGTGCCACTTTATGTCAGCAGAGCGACCTAGAAGATTTCGAAATCCACCACGGGACAACTGTCGCGGTTTACTAACTGATTTTGTAATTGTAATGGAAGCAGGTAGAAGTATAGCATTATTGAAATCCGCAGCCTCGCTGTTCACATCGTCGAAAGGACCATCTGAGAGGTCGATGTTAGCTTGAATTGTCTAGCTGTTAGCGCGTTGCATGATCCCCTGATGGGGTCGAGTAAACCCACATCCGTTAATGTGATCGCAGGTCTGTTTTTTTTCATACACGCCTTCTAATATGGTTCACTACAAAGCAGTTGTAAGTTAAGGGATTCAAAGGTCCAAGTCATAACACGTGCTTAAAATTTGTTGTGGACACGAAACGTGTTGGTTAACCTGTTTTGAGAATCACCAGGTTCGTGATATCGAATGGCGATTTCAAAATTACGCCCCTCTGACAAGCACCGCAAGAACTTCGAAGAGGGTTACGGACGTGTACATCGACAATAAAGAATGGCTTAGTAGTTCCAACACGTCATCAGTCGGCAAAATTTATCATGGAGGGATATAAATAATACACCATGTGCGTGAGGGATGGGAAGTCAATCAGCACGCACACACACTGTAAGAAGGTTACCCCCAAACGTCTGCTCTTGAGATTCTGCTCATGTGTTCTATGCCAGGCGCCAGGTACCATGAATAGTCTTGGAGGATCTCAGTCGACGGTGCAGGGTCCTGGTACCCCAGTATGTCACGATACCTGTAGAAATACAGAGGAAGAAACATGGAAGCTGCAGCAGCTAATAAAAGGGATGAAGAGAAACAAGAGGCTCTTTGTAATCTCAAGATCAGTGAATTTGAGTTCGTCAAACCTCGCGACAATGTACATGGCGAAATAAAGGCAGCCTATGCGATTCACGCGTTTGAATGACGTGGTTGCGAAGTGAGTGCCGTCCACTCTAGTTCCTGAGACTACTAAGAATCATAGAAAGGAGAGGAGCACACAGACGTTTCCCGAAAAGCAACAAGTCGTGAGTACAGGAGCGAAGACGAGCAAGTCATCGTGCAACCGTGATCAAGAGAAAGCGGAGACGGATTGAATGAAACCCCGAAGAAGAAAAACGTCCATTTTAACAAGTAATGACTCAAGATGAAGTTGGATTCGTCTGGGTCAAAATTGATGGAATATTATTTATTATACACACACAGCTGCTACGCGTCACCAGACTCTACGTTTAATGAGTTTGAGCAAATCCTTGACCCTCTAGTTCTTGATGCCAGAGGACGCAGCCCCCTCATGATAGCTGGAGACTTCAACGCGTGGGCTTTGGAGTGGGGTAGTTCGGCACGAAACATGAGGTCGAGCTGTGCTAGAATCATTCTCTCTTGTTCGTAGTGCTCTTTAACACCAAAGATACACCTTCCGCCGAGGTGGTAGGATCAGTGGTAGAAATAACGTTTACGATAGGTAGCTTGTTGAGTAAACAAGTATCCAGGAAAGTCAGTGAACACTACAAATACAGCGACCATCAGGCTATTGTACATGACGCGCAATATCAAAGAAAGGATTACAATGCACGGGGATGTAAGATGAGTGGATGAAAAGCCAAAGACAAAGAAGTAAACAGACTTTGGAGAATTTTGTATCACCAGGAATGGCAAAGGTTGGCCAAAGTATGAACTAGACAACCAAAGCTTGTGATGCTTCTATTCCCAGAAGAGTAACCAACAA
Source organism: Gryllus bimaculatus (assembly GCA_017312745.1). Taxonomy (NCBI): domain Eukaryota; kingdom Metazoa; phylum Arthropoda; class Insecta; order Orthoptera; family Gryllidae; genus Gryllus; species Gryllus bimaculatus. Next base: position 5,702,590 of record BOPP01000070.1, on the reverse strand, counting down.
CCGACGTTTACCAGTTTACTGGTGGAATGAAGACATCGCTCAACAGCGCCGTAAATACCTTCGGACCAGGAGACGATGCAAAGATTCCTTTGTTCAATTGTAAGAACAATGTAAATTGGCACGAAACCAACTGAAGATCGCAATCTGGTAAAGTAAATGTCTTAGCACTAAAAGCCTGTGCGATGAAGTCGCATTCCCACTCTCCAACCTGCCCTAACATTCTTAGGAGAATTGTGACGTTATTTCCACACTATTCCTGGCAATGAACATCATGCCACCTGATACGGAAATTATACTACCAGGCACTGAGGATGAGGTACAGCACGTATTCAGTAGATGAAGTCGTAGGCTTCCGCGACCAGAGTAATGTGGGTGATCTGGGCTGTCCGGGTGACGCCGCGTCGAAGGCTGAGTTGCCGACGTTTCGACCATCCTGTCGTGGTCTTCCTCAGGGCAGCCCTGAGGAAGACCACGACAGGATGGTCGAAACGTCGGCAACTCAGCCTTCGACGCGGCGTCACCCGGACAGCCCAGATCACCCACGTATTCAGTAGAACTGCAAGGCACCAGGACTGGATAGCATCCCCAACATCGCCTACAAGACTGATATCCATCCGCTCGTAGTAAAGAATTCGTTCTACAAAACACGTCTGAGAGAAAGGATAATTCCTGAGAGATTGAAGAAAAATCTAGTACTACTTCCGAAGGGAAAAATCCTCCTGTAGAGCCAGCATCTTATCTGCCGCTGTGCATACTCGATACAGCGGGTAAGGTTTTCGAGCATGTCATTTGCGCAAGATTAAAAGATGCAGTAGATAAAGGAATTGGACTCTCAGAGAACCAGTATGGCTTTCGCAAGGCTCGTTCAACAATCTATGCTTTTAAGCTTGTCGTTGACATTGCCCGTCAGGCCATTACAGGGAGCAGGTACAGAAGAGGTCCAAAAAGTTATTGTGCAATTGTAACATTACACATTAAAAATGCTTTCAACTCAGCCAAATGGAGTGACATTCATAAGGCATTCCACCAAATCAATGTACCTGACAAAAATATTGGCCGAATATTTACAAAACGAATGATGGACCCAATCACCTCCAACGTCCCACAAGGTTCGGTGCTGCGTCCACTACTGTGGATTATCATCTATAATAAAGTTCTTAGGCTCCCACTGCCAGAAGGAACGACGATCATAGGCTTCGCAGACGACACTGCCATCGTCGTCGTAGCAAAATGTATAAGTATTTGCGATGAAGCTATTGCCATCGTCAGTCGTTGCCTGGACTCCGCCGCTTGCCGAACAAAAGACAGGATTGCTGCTTGGGCGGCAGAAAGAAGAGATAATCCATCACTGCGTAAGTCTGTCATCACAAATCATCTTCTCGACCAGCGATAAAATACCTTGGCATTATGATTCACAAGTCCTTGTACTAGAGACTACTTGGACTATGCCATGCAAAACAGCGGCGGTAGTGAATTCTGCGTTAACTAGATTAATGCCGAACACTGGAAGGCCTAGTCATGATAACACTACAGATACGAAGAGCTATGCACGATGCATGGCTTCATTATATCAGGTATCTGCGCTCAGGGTTGCATGTGCGTTTCGCACTGTCTTCAATAAAGCAGTTCACGTCATAACCACGATGAACCCAATAGGCAGAACGGCCCGGAACAATTAGCGGAAAGAAACAGTGATGGGTCACGTTCTCCTAGGGAAGATGGCCATACCAACCGATTCCTACCATTGAATCGTGGATCAGTCGAATGCACGACAGAGTAAAGGTTTACCCCACGCAGCTTCTAAAGGAGCATGGTTGTTCCAGAGCCTACGTCCACAGGTTCAAACTGAATAATTCTCCACTTTGTCCTGAGTCCGTACCTGATGTCGAGGTCGCCGAACACACGTTTTTTCAGTGCCCATATTTCGCACCTCAATGACGAGTTACTGATGGGATACTTGGTGTAGGAGAGATGACTTTAGAAAACGTAGTTGCATGTATGCTTGTCTCTAAAAATTGCAGGTCGGTGTAACTTTGCACAAGACGTATTGCTGGAAATGTGACGCATAGAGAAAGGACGCAGGAATATCTGACCTCGCACTTGACTAACTTCATGTGACGAGGTCACTACTCCACTCTCCGTGTTGTAAACCCTGTAGGCGGTTCTGCGAAGGGAGGTTTGGTATAGTGAGTAAAAATCTCACAAACTGGGTAGTACGGGCTACGCAGTCTTAATTTTCACCTAACCTCATAAAAAACCGGTAAGGTCGGTCATAATAGGTACCTCGGTAGAAAGCAGAAAATCGTGAATCAAAGCAGGAACTCCATGAGCGCGGAGGCCTTTATCAACATCGTCCGTACTTTGGGTAAAGTCGCGAAAGGATAGGGGATGGTGGAATAATACGCGTCTCCTGTAAACAGATTGGCGTGTAATGGACAGCAAGCGTTTTAGTGCCTAACGTAGGGAGCACGAAACATTTTATGTTCCAGAACAGCAAGGCCATCCTGTATGGAGATGGATCTAGTCCTTTTTTCCGTTTCCGCCGCTGTTGCCCAAAGGAGCAAGTGTCCGCCCAAAGACGTTTCCGCCGAGGCAGATTCCTTGATAGACTGAGTGATTCCACAATGCGATCTCTGGCATCGGAATAGGTGGTCAGTGCTTGGAAGATTGGCCACTTGGAAGCGAGAGTCCACTTGGGTCCGAGATGGATAGCCGAACGACATCAGCCTTCATGAGGGGCTGAGCAAAAGTGGACGCTTGGTTGGATTTCCGCTGCTGAGTAACTTCCTTGGCGTTTCTTATACTCCGATTTAAACATAGTGGTACTACAAAATCGAGCTGAACGGAGAGGGGAAAACTTTCATCCAATTGGGTGATTCATTACTACATTTTTTCATATTCAAGCGTCCGATTGCATGACAATGTCCTGATCTGGGCTGTCCCGGTGATGCCTTGTCGAAGGCTACGAGTCCCGACGTGTCTACCAACATATCGTGGTCTTCTTATTCCGGGCTGTAGTGCGTTGGTACTTTTACTTCCTAGCCGCATGTCATATGAAGAAAACATGGTTTCTCCGGTCTGTTCTCTTGAGAAATAAGCTATTCAAATCGACGCTCCCTTCAAGAAACATCGCCTCAACCATCCGCAAGCGCAAAGAGTTGGGCTGAAGCTCCATAAATGGAAGTTGTTTCATCTCCGTGGCCCCCTAGCCACCATGGAATCCACCAAATAGACAGCCCACTAGGGTGTCAGGGTGAGCCCAGAGTACAAATAAATATTGTATAGTGGGGTAGGGATGACAGTGCTGCCCTGCCATGTAGTGCGATTTTTTTAACCTATCTCCGTTTGCAGACCTATGAGGTAAACTGGCCTCTGACAATGAATGAACTGGTGACAATGAATCCTTAGTGAGATCCACATATGCTAGATATATTTCTTATGGTTCTACGTTAGTTTTGTTAAGATTATCCAGTTCACATCTTGGTTGTTTTTTTTAAAAATTGTTTCTCTGCATCAGAGTCCAGGCACCATTAATTCTGATATGATTGACACAATCACTCTTCTGCTTTAAAATCTACAAATTGATGATCAGTCAAAACAACTTAACTGGCAAAGGTTATTAACCTAAAATTTCCCTAGACGATACGTATGACCAATAGTTTTTATCAATGACCCAAATACTAGTTAAGAACTCAATAATGATCTCGGATTAATGTTTAATATTATCTGATAATCTTTCCAAAGCCAGTTTGGCTAAGTTATAAACAATAAAATTTTATGACATCTCTCTTTAAGCTCATCAATAATATCGGTGGAAGAAACAATATCCGTTTAAGCAATACCTTTGTCAACTCCCTCAACAGCTTGGTAGAGTTTGAAGGTAGAAAGTTTGGTAAACCATTCAGAAAGTTAAGAGAGAATCTCTGGCAAGATTTTGAAACATTTACAATCAGGACACTTAAACTTGAGAATACACTTTGATTTAAGGCCCAAAACCTTGATTTCAGATGCCATCAAATTCACACAAGTAGTACAGGTCCCACTGCATTTTTCTTTTATCACAAATAAGTTTGTGGCACTCTGAACAACGAGATGATGACGTCAAAATAAAAAATGGCCAAGCACAAAATAAAAAAAGGTTTAAAGTCAATATATATGGCAACAGTATCCTATGTAAGTCTGAGATTCTTGATCTGTATCTCTGAATAGAATACCCCACCTACACATATGCATTCTGATGGAGTACTCCATCTTATTCTCTTTTAGCTTAGGGTGCATAAGCCTAGGCTACCCAGAAGCCTATCCAGCAAATCCTGATCAAGAACTTTCCAGTTTGTGTAAAACTTACCGGCACAGGACCTCTGTATGGAGTACCTGGCGCTGGAACACCTGCAACAAACCCAGACTTGCTAAGTCAAAAACATAACAACACACCAATTTAATCTCATGAACAAAGATTGCATTACTTTAAGGACACAGCATGACTCAACGCTGCATGAAGCAATGCGATAAAAACAATATTATGTATGGTTATATTTGCACATGCACTTTAAAACAGTGTGACATACCCAGATTTGAACAGTCAGGTTTGTTTTCTTTCATGCAAGAGCATATGATTGGCCATGGCCACCGACCACCACAACGAATGTGTTATTGTCATTGTTATGGTTTAAAGATATCCTGCCGAAAAAACATTTATCTAAATATTTATTTAAATGTCCCCAAAGATATAAAAAATTAAAAACTACGTAACTATGAAATTTCATCAGGATTGGAATAACTAGCTAGTGCAATTTGATTTTTCAAGACCCACAATTTAATAGTTTGAGCTAGTTTGGGCTTAGATCAGGGATTCCAAATCATTTTCTTCTATTGACTCCTTTAAAAAGAATTATTGCTTCATTGACTCATCACATCTTTCTCTCAATAGAAGTCATATTTTGTTACTTTCTTACGATATTACACTACTTAACGCAACACATATTTGTTTGGTGAGCTGTGGGTGATCTGCCAGGCTCGAAAAGCTCCCCCCTTCCTCAACCCTCGGGACCTCGACCGGGGCCGCTTTTCTTCATATTTCTTTATGGGTCGACGGCATAGACCTCTCTACACCCTCTTTCCCCAGCACATAACCCTTTACTCACTAGCAAGTGTACGAGATTACAATTATTAATTGGATTTACCGAAGTTGTGGTGGTTAGTTGAGAACGATGAGGAACGCAGAAAGGGAGATTGGGTACTAATGTGTGATTGATCGAGTGGATTTTATGAAATTAGATAGCCAAGCAATCGAGTTGTGCGTTCGCACCCACATGTGGATCTTTCTCTGTGAGGTGCATCGTATTATGCCGTTATCGTAAGGTTCCGTGAACTTTCAAAACCTGATGTGATGAAGCACTATTAGTTTTAGTTGTCGTTTTCCTTTTCCTTTTAATGCTACATTCATTTACAAGTGATTACAATACAGAGAACGGTACATTTTTATTGTGTTTATTAATAAATACAAAGACTGATCCACAATAATAACCATTACCATGCTAGTGCGGTTTCATCTGGTCACAGCTTTGCTAAAGTGTAACGTAATTAATGAAACTAACTAACAAAGTTATCCTTCAGTTCCAGCAGCATACATCTGAAACTGTTCTCTCTCTACATGCTGTGGTACATCATGAGACTTGATCTGAAACAATCATTTAGCAAGGATTTTTTAATGTTGCAATCAATGTTGCTGCTGTTTATCTGACACTCATGAAGGAGCTAAAGAAGAATGGGGAAACCTATCATCATTATCAGATCAAGTAAACTCTGCTTCCCACTCTGCATTCCACATCATTGTGTGAACGATTTCCACCTGCTTCAGACAATTGATCACACGATGAGTGTGTGTTCATTACCTGCTCTACAGAGAAGGGAACTAGCTGAACCAGACACAGTTTTCAATGAGTGAGTTTGGGAGGCAATAGGTTTCCATTGTAGCAGATTCTCTGTACATTAACACACAACCTGCCCATACCTGACATTGAATGTTTCTGTTTGAGATTTAATCCATCTGTTGTGTACGTAGTGCCAAGTGCATGGTAGATTATGACAAAAAATGTCTAAATGTTACAGATGATTATACATTTACAATACTGAAGATATAATACATATCCTTCTGCATGTAACATTTTAATCCATCACCAAAAATTATTAGGAATTTCATTAGCAATGGAAACAATCATGTTGCTGTGACTTTGAAGGAAAAATCTTACAAATCTATGGTCCAAAACCATATGACAAAGGAGTAGTTTAGTAGAGTAATTAAATAGAATCATGAACTACAAAATAACTGATAAATCAGACATGAAGTAAGAGAGAGACAAGAGTGTGAAAGAAGTCTTCAATCACAAAGAAATAGTTAAAATGCAACACATACAATACATAACTGAACATACATATCAATAATTGCAGTATTGTATTTAATTTCATTTTCTATGAGCAAGGTTACAATCATTTCTTTAATTTTAGTGTAATCAATTGTTTCTTTAACTTTATCATATCAAATCAAATCAAATCATTCTGCAAAAAACTGGAAATAAATTCATGAAATTGAAAAAAGTTCAAGAACTTAAATTTATACAAATTAAGGTACTATGTTTGTGCCAGTCGTCAGTCAAAAAATCCAGCCCATTTTTTAAATATTAACAGATTAATTAATAGTTGCAAGAAATGTGAATGGAACATTCAAATAATTGTTTGTAAATAGTTATGAGGGGTGCTCCAACAGCACATACTTACTCGTATTACTTCTAACTGCTCCACTATATAATACTACTACATGCCAAACTGAGACTCGTCCTGATGTCCTCCCAGTAAACTAGTCGCCACCCATACCACTACGTAGTGTAGCGAGGTGTGGCGGCGCTATGTGTTCCTAACTAACTTTCTAACGCTTTAAAATATAATTGTCTTGATCAAATATTTCTAACAATATTTGAACAAACAGAGAGTTCATCCAAAAAGGGGCACCAAATTTTTTAACATCTTATGTTCTGTTCAAGGAGAAAATTTGACAAAGTATTGCATAAATTTCAGACACAAATTTCAAGAACTCATCTTGTTTTTCCAAAAACTTTTACATGACCTTTCCTTAAAAAGTTGATTTATTAGAACAGACTTTGTTAAGACAAAAATTGCTACCTTCAGTATTGTAGTTTTCAAATGTTAACATTTTGCAATTTTTGAAAAACAGGAAGAGTTACCTGAAAATGGGACTAGCATCATAATTCTTTACTGATCCTTGATACATTTGGGGAGAAAATTTAAAGAAAAAATTTGGAAAATTTAAGTAGACAATTTTTTGAGAGAAAATAAAATTAAAATTGCCTCTCTTTTTTGTAGAATTACACAAAAACTACTAACGTTTTCAAAAAATTGTAATAACCCTATTTCAAGATCTGTCTTTAAAGAACATATTCCATTAAGGAAATAAATCTATACCTTCAATATTGTAGTTGTAGCAAGATGCCCCTCAAACAATTGCACTTTTTGGAGCCATTATTGAGAAAATTTTTCAATAAGCAAGTTTCTGAGGCTTCATGTACCCTCAAAATATCCATTTGAAAATATCCAAGTCTTCAGTTCGTTCAGATCTCTCAGGGAATATTAAATTTGGAGAAATCGGCTAAACAGTTTAGGTGCTAGTATTGACCAAAGACACATGCTTTGCCATCAATTGATTTTTCAGTATCAAAAACCCTCAAAACACAATTCTAGCTACACATGTTACACGAAAGAATTTACTATATACAAGAACAGGATTTATTTACTTCCTCATTACCAAGTCCTGGCAGTAAGTTTTTCTACTGAAAACTCACAATTTTCTGGCAAACAATTACATAACTTTCTCTTCTTACAAAGTATGTCTAAAAAAGTAACAAGAGCAGTATGGAATTGCTGCACTATAAAAATAATGATGAATATACAATTGAGTACCTCACATGATTTTTCATATTCGTAAGATGGCAGTACCTAATACAGGTTAGGTTGACTTTGGCTACCATGTTTTCTTTCTTTCTACAATGAATGTCAGTCCACATTGTTTGCATTGAAAGTTAAATTTAAATAGTTGGCAGTTGTGTGCAATTCAAAATTTGAAGTTAGCTTGATTTGAAATTGTGCCTGAAGTGAGTGTTCCTAATGGCACAATTTGCTCCAACAACATTAGTACTTCCAGATGTGACACATATGGCAGCATTTATTATCAATTACTCCTCAGAATGCCCAGTGAGGTGTATTACATTTAATATTATCTGATTTACCAATAAATTTACTATGAATTGAAAAAAAGAGTAAGGCACTTCGACCATATAACTTCTTCAATAAGTTAAAAAAAAACATATGCCCACAAAACTTTTCCACAGAAACATTAACTAACTCAAACTTCTCTTATTAAAAAAATTAGGCTAGTAGTGACCAAATTTTTTATCATCTTGAAGAACAGATATTTTACTTTCATTCAAAATATTTTTGGGGAGTACATTTCCGTGGTCAATAGAATGAAAATACTACCTTAAAAAGGGACTATAATAATGGTGAGAAAAAACAGTTGAAATTCATAAACACACTGGATCCTTGCTTTAGCAGTTTTTTCAAAAGCATAAAATATCATTAGTATTCTATATCTCTTCAATCCTAAAATAATAAATCCCATCATTCACCTCACCGTCAGGACTCCAGCTTTCTGAAATAGCTACCCATTTAATAATTGAAACTCTGAAGTCATTGAGAAACAGTACTTCTTACCTGTGGCTGAAACTGGCCCCACAAAAAAACCACCAACTCGAGGATCCATCACTAACTGATAAGTCCCCGGAGGGGGCTGTGCAGCATTATTTGAAGGTCGACTGACAGGCACTGTGCTGGGGCTCTGCAAATAAAATTATTAAAAATCATATGAAATAAATTGTATGAATTAAGTCTAAAAGGCACAACAAGCAATGACTAACTGAATAAAGCACAATACAATGACACAATTTTTAGCATAAAAAAATTAAAATATGATGTACACTTATCCAATAACAGTTGTTTTGATAAATGCATGACCTTTTAATAGCTTTAGTCAAAAACCGACTACGCTTATCCAATATCATTATTTTCACTATATTTACCTGATTATAAGATGAATCAAGACAAACCCCTAATTTTGTGGAGAACCATTTCCATTATTTTTAAATTTTAACTAATTTTTACCATGTCACAATAAAACCACAAATTGCCTTGACCATAAACTTGTCAAGATGAGAAAGTTTTGTCTCTGGTACTGCTGATTTCTTTTCCACATAATCATTACAATGTTTGTCACTCACATCTACATCGGCACTTGAATCATTATTACTTTCTTTCTACCTAACATACTAAATCCTCTGACTTTTCAGGGCCCCTTGAAATTTATGCATGTTAAATTTGCATTTTTCGCCTTTCATCTGATGCCCCCTACAAACTTTCCCTTGTGCAACACCAAATTTTCTTCCTGTCATGCTCTTGTTAGTGGTCTGTGCTTCGTTAACCTTAACTTGTAATTTGCAAAGTCTAATTTTTGCATTATAAATTATGAACTGATGAATACACAGATATCCATACTTCAACAAACTCAACAATGATTTTTATTCATTTTCAAGTTGTGCTTCACTTTCTACCATGCCGTGAAATTCTCTCTTTACTGCTCCACTCAAAAATATTAGTCAATCACCCCACAAATCCACAATAGATGAAAAGAATATACACACACACACATAAACGAGTGTCAGAAAGAATTGACCCACCTGTCCCCCTTTATCTGATGATAACAGATTGTTTAATTGTTCACTCCTTAATGTTTTAATTGTAAATATAAATAATTCATTAAAACTTCAATTGAAAAGCTATGACCCTTAGAAAAATAAATATTTTAAACTAGACACAATCACTTCTTCACTCAGGCTAAAATTGATGTTTGCTTTCCTTTTACAATGTAGAGTTATTGCATGAAACCAACACACTTTCGTCTATGTTAAATTGCTGAAAATATTTTCGAGCATAGTCAACACCTCTAAGATCTTGTATGAAGGTAACTTTTTCCTCCTTCTCGTCTTCCTTTTCCTCAGCAACTTCAGACGTTTCCTTCCATTTGACAGGAGCTACTGGTACTCTTCTAGTATCTGGTCGACAGACTGAACCTCACAAGTTTTTAAATCATCATCTACTGTTACATAATCTTGAAAGTCACACTCACTTGCCTTCAACGACAGCCTGTCTTGCTTTTCGTATGCTGTTAAAATTGGAAGAACTTCAATGTTTTTCATTTCACCTTCAATTCACAACACATTTTTGAAACAATTCAGAAGATATGTCTCCAAGCTTCAGTGACAAAATGCAATGCTTGAAGAATGTGGATTTCATTTTTGAAGTATCATCACGCCTCCCACCTCCTATTACTGCTACAACTTTTCTTATTAACTGCTTCCTATAATGTCACTTGAAGGAATGGATGATGCCCATGTCTGGTGGCAAAAATATAACTTAAATTTTGCAGCCCGCTAGTTTAATTTGGATGAGCAGCACACTGATCAATAAAGAGAACAATTTTAAGATTCTTGGCCTCTCATCTGCCTATCTACTTGTAAGAGAAATTTTTCAAATATTCTCTCAGTCATACAAGCTTGTTGGTTTGCCTTGCATTTTGTTTGAATAATTTTAATATTTTTAAAACATTGGGGGTTCTGAAACTTACTGAAAACTAAAGGAAGCATTTTTTTTGCTTCCTTCAGCAATACATGCTCGCAGCATAGTGATTCTTTGTTTTGATTTAGTGTCCCCATGGTATGGGTGCCTCCATTAGCCCTTTAAAAGCCAATGTTTTGTTGGGTTAGATATTGAAGAACACACCAGTTTTGTCAGCATTGAAAATATTTATTTCATAGTCCTCATTTAGCTGAGAAATGAATCTGCAGTTTTCCAGTCTGAATCGGTGGCTGAATTCACACTTGCACACTCTCCAGAGACAGTTTTGTAAATTAGATTCTGACGCCTTTTGAAGCGGTCCAGTCAGTCATTGGACGCCTCGACATCTTTAAGTCCTACAGGTACTTCTATATGTAGCGCCTTTTCTTTTAGATGTGATTCATTGATGTCTAAATTATATGTTCTTGATTGCTTAAACCAAGCGAGGGCAGTTTACAATTCTTCCATACAAGACATTTACAGTGATTTTCGTCACCTCAAAAATGGCGATTCGCATTTCATGTAACACTTTTGAATTCGTTTGTGCTATTTCACAATTGAATTCAAAGTGGACACATTCAAACCCATTTTGGCGGCGATGTCTACTCGTTTTTCAAGTGAGCATCGATTACTAAAATACGAATAACAAAACACATTTATATTATTCCCACCACCCTTCCTGAAACTGACACCATCATTGACACCTATTATTTCCAAATATCCAACAAAATTAACAGTCCTGCCATGCAAAATCTTGCCATGCAAATGTAAAAATGAGAAAAATTATATCCATATACTGTAAGTATTTTTGCTACAGCTACTCAGTTATGACAATTCGAGAAAATGTAACATCACGAATCGTAAAATTGAAGTTCCGCTGTATTTACAAGCCATACTTTTCTTTCAATTATAACTTGATATGAAGAGTACTTCCTGTCTATTACGTCATTTTTCCCCTTAATTTTTTACTTTCTCGTATGCATGCATATTATATGGAGAAATATACCTAGTGCAGAGAAAGTTACGTAAAACTGGTTGACTAGTGTAGTAGTTTTGTGGCTTCCATATAGCATATAACTGATGATGGCTAAGCCATCGAAAGCTGTCCTTATAATAAACAATATTGTCGGCAATGACAACTCATAATTATTTCATTGATGATCTTGGCCCAAGTAAAGGTATACACATAGAACCCTTCCTAATTTCCTTCTTAACACCCCAATACCATAAAGTAAACTCATTTCATATTACAAACTAGGAACAAAAACCAATTTCTTCAGAAATTCTTAAGGATTTCCAAGGATAGCTGCTTAACCCATTCAAGGCCGATTTTTTTTTAAATTGTGGCCTATGGGGCTGAATTTATTCCAGCAGCACACCACTGCATCAAATAATATTAAATAATAATAAATACATAAAATTATAATTATGTTGGTTTACATAAATTGTTTATTTCAATTTTACAAGGTAGTACTTTTACTTATATGTTTGTAATTAATTAATTAGTATGAAAAATTATTAAAATTACCCGTTAAAATTACTTTCAGTGTGATATATTTTGACTACTTTCACAATTTATGTTACTATCCATGTCACCAATATTGTCTGTTTCATTTCAATATTTCATTTGAACGCCTTGCAGCAGCTATGATAGCAAAGTCAAGAATGTGATCCTGCGTATTTACAAAAACATAATATTGATGGAAAACAAGGAAATTCTACAAGCTGCAGGTCAGATTCCTTTAAAAAAAAGCACGATAACAATCTATTGGGAAAACATGGAAATATTACAAAAAAAGTACAGGACAGGCACTGCCTATCTTTGGTCAGAACAACATGAGGAGGCAGAGGACATGCCTTGAATGGGTTAAGCACACAAGCCAAATCATATGTCCATCAACCTCAAGATAAATCACTTCATTGGAATTAATTAGACTTGTCACCTCAAACTAAGGTATGGACTACTACTGCTACCTCTTCGTGAACTATTAGAATGCTTGACTTCTAGGCCGTCCGGGTGACGCCGCACCCGCCGCAAGAGGTAGCAGTAGTAGTCCAAGGCCGACGTTTTGCCTATCATATTGCAGGCTTCTTCAGGGTAGTGATGTCACTACCCTGAAGAAGCCTAAAATATCACAGGCAAAACGTCGGCCTTTCAGCCAACGATGCGGCGTTTTCGGGACAGCCAAGAAGTCAAAAACTTGAGCCACAGAAGCCAACATGTTCTATTAGAATGTTCTTTTTATAAACAATTATTCTTCCATGATAGCTTTATGTGACATATCCACATTTGGTGCCATTACCTTCATTAGTTACTATAATTTGAGGGGTTTTTATGTATCTTTGCATCTTATTGTTATTTCATCGTTTGAGTTTCTCATCATGAATAGGCAACATGAAAACAGATCCAGTCGATTATGTTAAATATAAGATTGTAAAGCGACACCATATTTTTCTAATGATAAACTTAGGAAAAAAGTTTCTTATTATATTCGGGTAAATATGGCTTTGGTTGATTTTTAACTTATTTTTTATTCATAACTACTGAAAAAAACTATTAAAAAATAAAAAAGAACTATAGTTAAAATGATAAAACAACAACGATGAACCAATGTTTCTGGGTATGCTAACGTTTTTGAGTGTGTCAACTGCATTCGTAATTAGTCCCAACAGTGAAGTGCATGTCAAAACCTGGGAGGCAGGTGTTCATCCAAATGAGTAAATTAGCATTGTGACAGATGTACATATTATCAGATATAACACTTTTGCACGTATACGAAATAGTGTCTATACACTCATTATATGGACGAAAGAAATTTCTATGGATTCTTTCCAAAAAATCAGTGTTTTGCCAATGCTCATATATAAAAAAGCCGTAGAGTAAAATTATACATCTCTTATGTGCCCCTCACTTACGTTTGCATTAGTGGAAACCACATCTCAATACCACCAATGGTTCAGAATATTATTTGAAAGGAATATCTGAGCCATCCTCAATAAATTTGTAAATCTTCTAAAAGTGTTGGAATACAATAGCTGATGATAAAATGCAATATTTATTCAATAATTTTTATAAGTCAACATGTTACTCCCCATAGCAAGATCATAATCAAAAGGGAGAAGAGTAAAGAAGTTTTTACTCACTTGTAAAATAACTCCGCCTGATGACATACTTTGCACACGCATTGGAGGTTGAGACGGTTGAGCAGAGACCAATGCCTGCTGAGATGGTTGAGGAGCTGATGATGATGTTGATGATGCTGCCGATGCAACTGCTGCTGTTGTTGCTGCTGCTGCTGATGCTGCTGTTGAAGGTGTTTGTGTCTTGGTCTGCGGTTGTGTTGGAGGAAGTGGCTGAACTGCTCTGGTCGTCGTCACGCTGGTTATTACAGGAGTTAACGCAGGTGTGGTGGCCACTGTTGGTACAGATGGAAGTACTGTTTGCACTTCTGGGCTGCACAACAACAACAAAAAAAACTTGAGACATACAAAAAATCCTGCATGTGCACAAAAATTATAACAATACAAATAACATATCTCACACTAATCTACAGAATGATATCTTTTTGAACATTCTATTACGTTTTTGCTGGGGGGAGTGGGAGAGACAAAGACATATGAAGAACAGAACATCTGCCGAGATGACCTATTTACTTTAGTTATGATAACATTAAATGATAGAACTATTTCTTTGTAAAATATCCTGTTCAAAGATATTTCCCTTCCCACCAATAGTTATGAGAAAAGTGAATCGTTGAAATATTAGGTCTTAAATTCCACTCCAATCAATGAGGTCCCTTCAGCAGAGGAGGGCAAGAACATTTATTATTGATTAAATCAATATCTTTATTATTATGCTAGTTCCTAACCTTATACCCACACCTGGACTGAATGAATGATTTTGATGGATTGTGATGATGATGATGATATGACAATGATTGAACAAAATGCAAGAGAAACAGAAGAACCTCAAAAAACCTAATGTAATCCGGTTTTGCATACCAAAAATTTCGTGTAGACAAACCAGGATTTGAACACCAGGACTCTGAAGTAGAAGGGAAGCAGTCTCACCACCACACATATCACCCCTTGAATAATTCAAGAGGACTGTTTTCTATTTAAATATTAAAGACGCCTTATATTAGAAAAAAACTACAAATGTATCTAATTTTCTCTTTAGAGCACTGTAAATAATGATGTTTCACAGAAATAGAAAGAAAACAATCAAAAGTAAATTTTAAAAAGATTTTATACAAATACTTCCCAAAACTATTATTATTTAAACTTAACAAAGGGTTTTTTATTTTATCACTAAAAAATAAAGACAAAATCCAAATGCCCCGCATTTGCAATGGATGCATCATAAATACCAACACAAATCCCTTAAAATGGATGGGAGGGGCAGGGGGAGGGAGAGAAGGGGAAGGGGTGATAGAGGAGGAGATCAGAGGTATTGTTCACGTCTTCACCAACTGTTAAATTATATTAAAAAGAAACATCTACTCTGTTCTTTGGTCTCAAGACACACCTCCAAAAACTCAGCTTGCAGTTCCATACTGCACAAATGGAATATCTATAAAACAGCTAATATGTTACTCGCCTCACACAAGCAAACATCCTGGCACTTTTATACAGATTTACTTTAAACCCAAGTTGAAATATCTTTAAGTTAATGCAATGCATATTTTCCAATGCATTTAATGTTGTTTGTCCTGGAAACCATCTTATAAATCAGTTAGATGAAAGATGTGGATCTTCAATTTTATCCGAAAAGCACTCATTCTGTCACTTAAGAAATCAAATTATTTCCTAATTGTTTTTATCGCAATTCACCACAAAACAAACAGATATAGCATTGAATTTACCATATAGGACATTATAAATACAATGTTCCTTCTGATCTCCAGACACTATCCCTCAAAAACTCCATCTCCTCCTCCCAATGATGTGGATTTTACAATATAAAAAAATTGTGTCTTGGTAAGTCATTTAAATCCTGTTGCTTATTTTATTTTAAAATACTGGAAGCCCTGAACTGCTAAGATGCATGGGGACTCCCTATCAAGTAAATCCTGTATTTGATAAACTTGTCAAACAATAATAAGAGACCTCACCAGTCAGTGCTCTTTCATTCTTGTCACTTCAATCTTTCTCACACTTACAATTTAACATTCACCACACTTAGTTCCCTTGATATCACCAAGCGAAAGGACAAGCAGCCAAAACTTTACATCTTCACCCTTCCCTAAGAATTGCCCAACAATACTGTCTACTTGGAATAAATTTTAAATAAGCTAATCAGTGTGTTTGCTTTTAGTGCTGGACTGTGAATACAACATAATTCTGATATCTCAAGAATTTTATTAAAGAGTCCCAAAAAGCATCAGCATACCTACAGTAATTTAATTCAAAATAAAGCATTGTTCAAAGGGCTGGTAGATTATATTCATGCAAACAAAAATTACTATTTTAATATTTTTAGCTTTTTTAAGCTTACAGAACCAACCACCAAATGTGATGCAAATCACTGAAAAAATAGGAGTGATGACATTACAGGTTCACTGAAATGTATATTTGTAAGAACCACTTGAATTCATACTTAATTTAAGAAAGATTGATGCAATATTCAGTAAATTCACATTAAAGTCCTCAAATTATAAATTCAAAATGTGTTCTATTGTAATCAATATATTTACAGAGAATAATTATGGCAAAAATTATTTACATTTTCAATTTCAGTGCTCTTATTGGAAAAGCAATTCTTATAGTTATGTACTCTCAAATTTCATATAGTTATATATTCTCCAAAATAACACTAATACTAATTATTACATTTCTAAAATAAAGTCAAAAATTTAATATTATGTCAAATTAAATATCACTACCTCCTTTCAACAACGTATGTGAAAGAAACAAACTTATCAACTGATTGAATAAAATTTAAATTTAACATAAAAATTATATTTCCATATTCAGGATTTCATACCACAATACATTCTGAAATATGTAAATAAATTATCACGCCAGAAAGGCACATTTTTAACAATGGATTTCAATTCCCCAAAAATGACAGTAAAACTTGTATAAGAAATTTATTTAAAACATTAACAATTTTTTTAAAACTCATGTTTTTTTTCTGCAATTTTCTATAAATAGATGGAAAACCAATTGAGAATGAAAAATGTAAATGGAAAACAAAAGGAGGAAAAATCAAAAAAAAAAAACAAGGAACAACTTAAAACAAAAAATGAGAATGCAATGAAATTTTAAATGTTAAAAATAACTTTAAAATATTAATAAAAATAAAATTTCAACGACACCTCGTTTGCATAATCCCCCACATGATTTGTGGGCTAGTAAATATACATTATAATAAAAGAATGCCATCAAGAACTCAACTCTGGTGATAAAAAACAAACTTAACAACTATTAAAAATTTAACTACAATTAGCCTTTCAAAAATTACTTGTCCAAATTACCTGTCAGCAGTGACACACATGGCCAAAACAGAATCAGTTTGGGCCACGACTTCTCCCACCTCACTGTAAGCATCCAGCTGTCTGAGAACATCCTCATATTCTGCCTCACTTTTTTGATACCAAGCCTCTTGCTGTTCATCAAGAGGTTCGTCGACTACATCATCATCTAAATGTGATCCAGGATCCTCTTCTGTTACATGTAGATCCAACAACAAACTCTCAACATTGGATATGGCAAGGGTGCACGCCATTCTACACAACAACAAAAAAATCCATTAGAAATTAATACACAAAAAAAGCGCCTCATTAATAAATGAAAACAAAAACACTAAAACATTCAATTTAGAAACTGATTTAATCTGCTGTTAATTGATCATTCATTAGTGAATTAAGTTTTTCAAAATACAAAAATTGAAGAACCAAAATTTGTTTCAATGAATGAAAGTTCTTTATGACGTAATCTTAGTGGAAACGAAGAATTTAACACACTGCCAAAAATGTACATTCGTCACCACAGAACAAACTAAATATTTGAAAGTTCTCTCAGTGCAATAACATTTGTTATCACAGAATATACAGCATACACATTTAAGTACTACTGTTTAGTGTACCGCATGGTCACTGCAAGTTTAAAAAAATTGGATATAAACTGCACTCTTTAATACTTCCTCCTAAAACATTAGAGCAACAATTGATAAAATATTAATAAATATTACATTCCAAATGAAATTGCAAGAAAAAATGATGATACCATTTCTCATACTATAGAGTGTTATATTTAGCATTTCTCAATCCTCAAAATTCTGAACCCCTTTTACTTATTAACATAGAACTGAATACACTAAAGATAACAAAAAATCATGATTTTTCACAACATACCATTTACATCTCACTAAATGTTCAAACAAGCATCTTTGCAATTTATTTAAAAGAAAAGCAATATTTGCTCATTAACAAATGTCTCAAATGTTAAATGAAATATATTCTTGTTAGATGAAGCATGGATTTGAGTTTGAAAATTGTCCTACTTCATCAACTGGATTAAATGATAATCTTCATAATATCTCACATACAAGGGACATCCAACATGAATTTCAAGTAGTAAGTTGAACAAACTTATGGGTTTCCTTTCAAATCTCTGAAATACTTTTTACACATCATTCAATATTTGATTTGGTTAGCACATCAAGTAATCCAAATAGCTTTGTTTTAATATTTCAAGAACAGGAGTAGTTGAATAGTGGACACTGTAATGAATTAAATTCCACCATTTAGATAATTCAACAGCTCCTGTTGATCAAATGCTTCACTACTAATACACTACATTATTTTCCTCATGAATCAACTAAAACCAAGCATTTTCCCTCTCCTTTCAATTTAAACCTCTACTTATAATCACTGTAACACAAAAACCTCAATGGTCCCTATTGCAATAACCCACAATAACAGTCACAAACTTTTCATAACCATACTCAAATATCTTCGGGTTTGCGGGGAAAGTATATAATTTAACACTAAATGCGTAATTGTAAAATCAATAAACAAGCTTTCGCATACACACGCTGTTCAACAATCAATCTGTGTTAGTATACAACAATTTCAAAGTGGTTCGAACTTACTCTATATTTCGTCTGTGGTAACCAGGTCATGGATATGAAAGTTTTCAAAATGCATAATTCGAGTTTTCGTTTACAATCAACACACGCAACATTACACACGACTATATATATTTCGACGTTACGTCTGAATAAATGACAGCAATTTTGTTAACATTTATCTCACAATTTAAAATATTCTGTTAAGTACGCAGTTGGTGCTCTTTCCCGCCGCCGGGACAGGTGAGGTTAAGTGTGTAAACATCTTGGGTCGATGGGCATTACATCGTCATTCTCCTATATATTTATAAAATTATGATTTTAACTCTCTAGTTATTCGTTCACTACATTAAAATCCACATAACTCATTTGCAATGTATAAATTTTCAATAGTATACATTGCCAATACAATTCAAAAAACTCGCCTAACCACCATTAAACACCGAAAGACTCAGATTGTACTATTATACCACACGGCATACAAGAGTATCACAAAGTGGTCACCAAAAGACAGTAAAAACACGTTTTACTTCAACACAACAGTCTTCACATAACCTCACCTCATCACAAACATGTTTCTTATACGCAATTATGATCCAAAATAACAACTAAAACAATGAAATTATAATAACGCGTACATAAATACCACTCTTTCACAACTAAACACTTAACAAAACACTTGCAGAAAAATCTAAATTCAAGTACCTGGAAATTTGAGTTGTTCCACGGCGTTTGGCGCCCAAAACTTATTTCAGAAACCTACTACTAGAATATACTTCACACACACTGCATGAAAATGGGACCGTACAATCTGCTACACATACACCTCAACATACACAACGCACGGTAAATTTGGAGAGTTATTTCTCCAAGAAATTATCTTGTAAATATCCGAAGTACGATTCAGGTTTCACTCAACGAGTACGTCACCGACGACCAATAACAAAATGTCCGCTGACTATCATATGACCTCAGTTTCGTCCAATCAAATCGCCGAACACCAGCACTAACAATACCTTTCATTACTACGTTAGTCATAAAGGAGATGTGTTGAATTCTGGATAAAATTATAGGTCTGTATAGGTTATGAAAAGTACATGTGAGGCATTTTGGGATGTAGAAGGTATAGTAGATATTAAAATTGATTGTGAAATTGACATTTTATTCTATATTTTATGAGAATTATATTAACGTATTTTTGCAGTACATTGATTATTATTTTTTTCTCTCCAATAGTCCTCTGGAAAATAAATTTGTAACACACAAACACCACTCTTATCAATGTTTTCTAAGTACCCTTTGGGTCCTATAAGCTCTCTCTCAGTAGTGTTTCTTATCAGAATATATCATGCCATGCATTTCTTAATTCACTCTAGATGAAGATAAAATGGCAACATTGCATTCCGATGTATTCAACGGAAAATAAATATGGCTGCCAGTGGAAACAGTTAATAGTAACGTTTTTGTGTAGGTTGTGGTACTGTCGATTGAATAAATTGCTCCACATTTGATGGTTTTAAAATCTGTGACTATCAAGTAATTCCAATGTTTAAAATGAGAATGTTCCAGAAAGTTATGGACAGGGATGCATCAAGTCGATGTGATCTGGGGTGTGTGTGGGTGGTGTGTGTGTTGTGTATATAGACTATGGATATTATTATATTTATTATATAGTATATATATATTTTGAAATTAATGATTATATTAATTATATTACCTCAGTTATGTATATTTGTCATAGCGGACTGCGAACGGTTTGTCTTAGATATAGTAGGAGTGTAGTGGAACGTGAACGAAGAGGTAACTATTGGAGAACTTTAAAGATTATTTCATTTGATGACAGAATTGCCGACAGTTCAGGACGATGGAAGTGGTAATGAGTTGCCACTGTGAACTATGGTATACATAGTAATACATATAGGTGGGTATAGTATAGTATATATATAGTATGTATGATATATTTAGTATAGTAGTGTACAGAGAGAGTGAAGAGATATCAGGGTGTATCCTATCTATATCATCTCGACGTTTGTATACGCTGAGGTGGCACAATAGATTTGGACTAGGCATTATGAAGATATACAGATAGGATAGGTTTCACTTTCATAGGGTATAAAAGGTGGGCAGGTGTCGTTGTTGGCTGAGGCTTTCATGGTGTGCTAAGTTTATTTTCATGTGAAAGGGGTTCTGATGTGGTTATTGGCGCACGACGGGAATTAACAGATTAGAACGCCGAATGGTAGGAGCCATAAGCATGTGACGTTCCATTTCGAAAATCGATAGGGAATTCAATATTCCGAGTGTCACAGTGACAAAGGTGTGCCGAGAATACCTATACCTCGGCAATTTAGAAAAAAACTAGACTGCGCATGCGCGAATAGTGCTGAGGGGAAGGTTCCCTCTTGTAGAGGCTCAACGTCCCCGCCTTGAGGAACCGTCGCCGCCGCCACTTCGGCTTAGGCGTGGCCTTCACGGACGTCCCGAACCCTAGTGTTGAAGCGTGAGAACTAAGTCACAAGAGCGAGTCAGTTATCGTTGCAGGCGGTCCTTAAGTTCAATTAAGCTCTCCTTCGGGTGCAGTGAGGGATGGCTTAGCCACGCCTCCCGAGGTTAGCGACGCCATTACGACTTTTTTTGAAGTCGTCGAGCTGTAGTTCTATGCAATACCTCTCACCACGGACAAAACAGTGGTCGAAGCCCTTCAGTAAATGACGAAGAGCAGCGGCGTTTGCATATAGTCAGTGCTAACAGACAAGCCACTCTGCGTCGAATAACAGCAGAAATCAATGTTAGACGTACGATGAGCGTATCTATTAGACGGTGCCGCAAAATTTGACTTTAACGGGCTATGGTAGCAGAAGACCGACTCGAATGTCTTTGCTAATAGCACTACATATGCTAATAACACGACGAATAGCCTGCAGAGCCAGTGTTCGTGATCACATCAATTGCGCCCTAGACGACTGCTAAACCGTGGCTTAGTCAGATGGGTCCCGGTTTCAATTAGTAAGAGTTAATTGTAGGGTTCGAATGTGGTGCAGGCCCCACAAAGCCATTAACCCAAATTGTCAACAACGTACTGTGCAAGCTGGTAGCTCCATAATGGCGAGGGTTGTTTTTACACGGAATGGGTTATCTGGTCCTACTGAACCGATGATTTAATGAAAATCGTTAGTTCAGCTACTTGGAGAACATTCATGGACTTCAATAGCTGCTTGGCTGACAGGGAAATCCTACGTCCTAAGCACAGGTGCAAACGTTTCGGGCGCAATTCTGCGACCTTCCTCAGGGCGAAATGCGTAAGGAAGGACGAAATGCCTGACCTTCCTCTGAGCGACATACATTTCGGCCTTCCTCAGACATTTCGAGGAAGGTCGCAGAATAGTGGCCGAAACGTTGACACGGCGCAACGGCCGAAACGTTGGCAACGTATGCCTTGGATGCAGCTTCTCCCGGACAGCCAAGCAGCTACTGACTCCGACTGCGGAAGTCTCCGCTCTCTCACGGACTTCATGTTCCCAAACAACGATGGAATTTTTATGAATGACAATGCGCCATGTCACTGAGGCTGTAGCACGATAGCTGGAGGGGAGGGTGGAAGTGCCCCTAGGCTTAATTCAATTTCGAATAGACGGCATGTTTAGTATTGTTTTGAAAGTCAGTTTCCCAAAATATCAGAACAACAGCCTGATTGCTTTGCAACATATCAGAAAAACTACGAATTTTCTGTTTCTGATTTTTTCATATCATTACCTAAAGTAAAAAATTCTGAATAATTATGAGACATAGTTGACATCTATACGTAGATTAAAAAATTGGCGTGAAAATTCAGATTTTTAAATTATTAAATTATTCGGTATTTTTCTGTGTTTTATTTCCCAGGTGACGCCTCCAAAAAATCCTACACTCGGTATTACGATTTTCTTCATTATTGATTTTTTTCAGATTTTTCGTCTTGTTACGTAATATTGAAAAAAATTAATGACTCGTTTCTTCATCATTTATTCGTATATAACTTGTAATACGTTAGTCACAATTCCACGGAAAAATACGTTTCAGGACGAAAATCATATTATACCATACAAAAATATTACGGATTATATTTGGCGCCAAATTCAAGTTTTCAAAAATTAAAAACAATCATTTTTATCATGATTTTGTGACCTGTTTTGATGTGAAAAAGTTTTTAAAAAATGTTATTAAAATTGAATACATTCTTTCACATTGTAACAGGAATGCGCTTAACTTGATGGCGCATCATCGCCATCATAGAGTTCGCTCCGATCAACAACGGCGCCATCTAGATACAGAATCTGTATTATAGCATATACTAGCGGCCCACAGAGCGCGCAGTGTCCATGGCGTACGCGCGGCAGATTCAAACGATTGCCGTACACAATCTTAAATATTAGTATTTATTCTTACGAGTAAAATACTTTGAATCGAACAGAATTAATTATAAAACGATCAAAACATGTTTAATTAACACATTGTAAATGTAAAATAGATATTATGTGCGTCTGATAT